>VZTL01077421.1:0-25333 GCA_013400535.1 Scopus umbretta | reverse complement strand
AGTATTCTGCTTCTTGGCTCTGACATAAAATGCAATCAGAGTATACCAGGAAAAGCCCGGGAAAAATAGCTGAGAGGAACCATGACCTAGTGGAGCATGTCTATAAATCCAAAAGGATCAGCCATGCAGTTTTCCTCACTTTCACTAAGGCACCTGCAGAGCAAATATTTGTGAGAGAGAAAGTGACTGGACTTTTTCCTATACAACGGCCCCCCTGATACACTTAGGGGAAAAAAAAAATGATAGGAGTAGAGGGAGCCTCTGGATCACACAGGCTTCAGGTGTGAAAGAAGGAAAAAATCCAACATTAAAAAAAAATCTTTAAAACAATCCTTAAGCATGAGCTAAGCACTGATGTGGCACTTTGTTCTATTTATTATTTGTACAACAGTAGAACATAGAGGTCTCCAAGAACAAGGTCCTTCGTTTTAGGTTCTTCATATAAGCATTGTAAGAGATACTACCTGTCAAAAAGCCTTTCTAAATAGACGTGACAAATATGGGGAGAAAGCAAGCAGAATAATTTTGTGCATGAGGAAATGAAGAGAAATTAAAAAACATGCTCAGAGACATTGCAGAAATCACTAGCAAGGCACTGATGTGATCCCAGCTCCTTGTCATTTTGGGGCACCCACAATNGGTCACGGTCACTAGTAGATGACTACTGATACAATAATCACCTGACCTAGCACATTAACGATGTTAACCCTCCCTGACTACAACACACTCTCTTACTTAGATCTCTAATGCCTATAAAAATTGAAGGTAAACAAAAAAAGTACATTCCAGGACACTTAAAAATTTGCATTTTTTTCTTTAAATTATGAACATTGTAAAAAATTATTAAGAAAAGGTGCCAATTAGTTCTAACAAAACCCACTTAGGCATGTTCTCAGATACCTACTGAATTCCTGCTATTAAGATCCCCGATTTCCTTTGGCTATGGTCTCTAGCTGTTCACCAAGTATCTGTGCTTACTTGTTGTGTTAAACACTTCTGTCCCTTACCTAAAATCTGAGGGATCTGTCCACCTTTTTCAGATGACTAATGAAAGTGCAATGACCGGACTGGCTGGTCTGAGGAAAGCAAGCAGACTTACACCCTTGAAGTACACTTTTCAAAAGGCAATAAGAGATCACAATGAGGACAGCCAAGCATTGGAACAGACTGCTCAGAGAGGTTGTGCTCTCTCCATCCTTTGAGGTTTTGAAAACCTAACAGGCTAAAGCTCTGAGCAGCTAAATCTGACCCTTCTTTGAGTAGGACGTTGGACAAGAAACTTCCTGAGGTCCCTTGCAACCTGGATTTGTCCCAAGATCTTACTGTGTGAGACAGATTATTAGGCCTACAGAAAGTGGATTATTTTTTTAAAGATGCACCAAATTCTGCAATATGATTCGGTTTAAACTGTCTCACTAGAAGAGAGAGAAATAAGAGTGACTCTTCTGTCTACATGAATTTGATATTAGACACTAAAAAGTCATTTGTGTTATTGATACCTGCAGCGATGTTTCCGACAGCACTCAGATACCCTAATCTCCTTGCAATGTTGATCTCAGGTGTATAATTCTCAATAGGGAATTTGATAGCAGTGTGATAAAGGGGGCTTTGAAACCTGATGTCCTGGCCCATCCTGGATCTTGTGCTCCCCTTGCTGTCTACCTGCTGTATCAACTCACACCATCCAGCAGAGCCACCTGAAGAATCTCAAAGACCTAAGCATTGTGCATGTAGGTATGCATGCAGGTCTCAGATGAAATATGTATGATTTGCTGCACAAACTTGATGAACTGCAAAAACACATGGGCAGTAGAAGCCCAGCTGTGTCTTTTCAGTGGTCAGTCAGGGCTGGGCAAAGCAATAGCCCACAAGCCCACAGCAGAAGAAAACAATGGCGTCTTATCTTACACATATTAATTATTTCAGGCCAGACAGTCTTTGTCCTGTCTATATGGTTTATAAAACACCTACTACAAACGGTCTTTAATTTTGACTAGGCTCATTCATTAATATTCAACACTTCCCAAGAGCACTTAACAGTTCCTAATCAGCAAAATTATTTTTCTTGTTTGTTACTGGATGTTTATGTGTTAGATTTGTTCAGATGCAGCATATTATTTGCCTCTGAAAACTTTAAAACTGTGATGACTGTCTTCCCAAAATGATATGCACCAGCCACATGGTACATTTGATTGATGAGGCTGGATGATGTGCTATAAGCCATGCCTCAAGAGTTTATTGTATAGACTCTGGTTGGGTTCATTAGTTATACCATAGGTTGACAACTTTAAAGTTGACTCAAACCTATCCATGCAACTCTGATTTCGGGTTGCTGAAATGTGACACTACCATACTTTCCACTGGCACAGTTTAGGCTGATGCTACTGTATAATTATTCTGAAGTACATTAAAAGAGAGAACGTGGTCTGCCACTGTGACAACCTTGACATTATACCACTTCACAGAAGCCAGCAGCCCTATTGGGTACTAATATCACCAAGGACTTGGTACACGCAGCCGAGAAACAGTGGCTTCATTAGTTATCAATGATCAGCTGATCAGTGTGGAGACTGTCTGTATAATTACTTATCTCCAGATATGTGGAAATGTAATGTAACTTTAATGTTCTTTATCAAAGTTTAAGATAAGAGACTTGACCTCATCATCAGGTCAAGAGTACGTGCTCTGAGGGTTGTGGAGAGCTACAGCAGCCCAGCTCCTACACTTCAGTGGGTTCAGTGGCCATGTCTCCATTGCATATTTGAGCCCTATGTATGCTTAAGATGCTTGATCCCATTGCCTGAGATCTCTGTGCAATGCAGGGATCTAGCTCTCCACAACTTCCAGCTATACAAAACTACAAATACCAGCTTTGATTTTACAGGCACAGTAAAGGAACCTGTAAACATAAAGGTATTTCAAGAAAAACCCAGGATATCCCAAGAAAATCACGTTGTGTAATGACAATCTATAGTCCAGGGTCTGCAAAAAGTGTAACAGCAATTAGAGCCACTGCTCTTTCTGTTCCCCTGAGCATCAGAAAACGCATCAGATACGCAGCAACAGTTATGTAATAGGAAGCAATAATTTCCGGCAATTTCCACATCAGCATATTATATAATGAACACATTGATGTGGAACTGACCAACGACCAAGCCACAGAAGGATGTAACTTTGGCAAGTAGATTTATAACTCTTAAATAAAAAAAAAAAGAAAGCGGAAGAAAGAAAAAAGGTGTTAGTTCCAACACCATACTTTTTCAACTAGAAATCTTCCAGGCAGTCTGCAGACATCGTGCAACGTAGTTCTGCAAAGCTTCAAGGAGGATACTGAATGGGTACAAGTGTTCCTATTCCATATCGGTGTAAAATAAGAGGAGGATGAGAAGTTGTAAGAATAAAAGAATGAGACTGCAGGAATTTGGATCCCTGTGCCAGTCCCACCAGAAATACCCAACAAGACTTTAGAAAAGCTGCTTTAGGCCAAATTTCAAATGCATTTAAAAAATTTGGTTACTCAGCCAGATCTTCAGATGCTCCATAGCTGGAGTTTACTGATTTCAAGGGAAGTTAGTGCAAAATATTTTCAGGAATCTTTGGGGAAAAAAATATCTCTGGCACCTCCTGAATCTGGCACTGGTGATTAACCCCAGAGACTATGCTTAAATCTCTCTTTGTAAACTAAAGTTGCTAATATTGCCTGCCTTTTCACTTGCCTCTCTAGGAACTCAGCTTTTTGGTGGGTCAATAACCTACATAGAATCATAGAACAGTTTGTATTAGAAGGGACCTTTAAAGGTCATCTAGCCCAGCCTCCCTGCAGCGAGCAGGGACATCTTCAGCTAGATCAAGTTGCTCAAAGACCCGTCCAACTTGACCTTGAATGCTTCCAGGGATTGGGCATCTACCGCCTCTCTGGGCAACCAGTTCCAGTGTTTCACCACTTTCATTGTAAAAAATTTCTTCCTTATATCCATTCTAAATCCATACTCTTTTAGTTCAAAACCATTACCCCTTGTCTTATTGCAACAGACCCTACTAAAAATTTGTCCCCATCTTTCTTATAAGCCCCCTTTAAGTAATGAAAGGCCTCCCTGGAGCCTACACATTTATTCCATGCCTAAAACAAACTCGCAAAGGAATAACAATGCTATAAATAATTACTAATAATGTAATAACAGAGGCAACATTAAAAAGACAAGTCCTTTTTAATTTTTAAAGGAGCAAACTCAAGTTAACTTATGCTTATTCTCCAGCTCAGGTCATCACAGCTTTTGTGAGGTGGAAGGCCTGATTCAAAGAAGGGTTAAGGTTCATGTATGTCCCCTCATCTCTCCAGGATAGGAAGGTTTCCCAGGACAGAGCATAGGAAGTCACAATCCTTGTAACCTCAGTCTTGCATAAAGTACAGTTTACTGTGATTGATAAACACATGCAAGAGTCCTGGTCCTTCTAGGAAAATCGATGGAAGATAAACCACTAATTTCAGTAGAAACCACCTGTGGCCAAAGTAAAATATCATTAGCCCTATGGTTTTTTTTCTAGCAGTGATGTCTACAGCCAGGGCATGATGAACAGAAATGTCAGCATATTAGTATTTATTCTGAAATGACAGCATTGGGTTTGACAAGTGACAGACTGAATGCAACAAGTCTTTGATTCTGGCAGGCAGTTTCTTTCCAGAGTCCTGAAGGTTATACAGACTGGGAGACAACTATTTTTGTATTCAGTCTGCAGAGTCAGGACTCCAGGGAAATTGTTTTGTTTTACTTTGAAGTCTTTGGAACATTAAATTTTACAGACATAGATTCACATCTGCTTCCACACTTCTAAAACATTTACAAGTGATCTGACCTCTTTTCAGCCTCATTAGACTTACCAAATAATTGCAAGCAAACAATCAGATCCCTCTGAAGGAGAAAAGTGTCCAGACTGTGCAAGTAGGATGCATTCTTAATTGGCACATCCATGCACCAATGAGTATTGCTTGGGCTCACTGGCCGCTATGTGATTTAACGCAGCAGTCTGTACTTCCCCCTGTGTCTGATATTAACGTGACAAGGGATGTTAAAATGCATGTGTCTGGGAAACATAATAAAGTAAAAACACTGTGGAGAAAGCAAGGGAGCAGCTGTATATTTATAGTAGGTTTTGTATAAGCAGAGCCAAATCACAGTTCTACCAAAGTTTGAAACTGGGGAGAACGTGTTGCAAAGGAGGATTTGGATAAAAGTACATGGCTAAGCAGTAATAGAACCTGTGGACGTTTTGACCCACTGAAAATCATAGAATCACAGAAAGGTTTGGGTTGGAAGGGACATTTAAAGGGTCATCTAGTCCAACACCCCTGCCATGGGCAGGAACATATTTCACTAGATCAGATTGCTCAAGGTCCCATCCAACCTGACCTTGAACACTTCCAGGGAAATCAAGCCTAAGTGTCTCAAATAGAGAACTTGGGGAAATACAAAAACTGAGACTCCTTAAAGACAGACACAGATAGTTTGTTGCTTGGGACTTGACATAGCCACAAGGATTTACACAAAGAGGTGAAATCCAGGGCTCTGTAAGTGTTCCCAGTTTAAATCAGTAATATTTCTATGCTCACATTTCACTCCCATGCCATGCATAGCTCAGGAGGTGACAGCAAAGGCAGCACTGTGCCAGTTCTTGATTTCTTCTGATCTCCAAAGCATGCATCACATCTCTGGAAGGAACAAGAAGGAGCCTGCAGGAAAGGAGACACCTGAGCAGTCAGGAAGCACTGGGTGAAAGGAAGTCTCGGCAGTGCCTTTCCTCTCACTGTGGCTCATGGCCATATTGACCCAGGGAAGAATCTGCTCAAGTTATTTCAACTTTCCAAACTTTTTCCTTCTCCTGGGGAGAATTTTCGATCAGTTCATTAGGCAGGATCTGGTGGCAGTGCCTGAACAAAATGGTTAGTGTGCCATAGTAGTAAATTATGTTTCCACGAGCATAAGGGTTGATTTATAAAGAGTCTTTACACTGGGCTCACACTTTAGAAGTGGTCCAAAGAAAAAAGACCAGAATGTGCTTTGTGGGAACCAAAGGTACAGGGAATACCCTGGGAAAGTCTAGTTACACTCATGTGCTACATTAATCCTAAGTTTTTTGAGGTCTCTCTGGAAAACGAAGAAAGCTCAGCTGTTTAAGGATCAAATGTGCCTTTAACTTTCCCCCCATGTAGCTTATGAAGGGTGTTGATTGGCCACAAAACTGGTGCAACAAAACTGCATCAGTAGTCATTTAATTCCTGCACCCAGACACACCGCGTGGTTGAAGGAGTTCGGTTTCCACAGTCAAGTCACATCAAGGTCTCTCTGCTGAGAATACAAGCAATGCTGTTAATGTAGCTCCACAGGACTGGTGTGCCCTAGGATGAAAACATCTGTGACGACTGAAAAGTGAGCAAATCTCATTTGCATTCCACCATCTCATTCAGCTTTCCATTTCTACTTTCCAAGGGAAAATTTCACCACTACCACTACCTGGAAGGGGTTTGTGCAGGTTGGAAATGAGAGATATCAGCCCAATTCTAACCCCTTGTGTCAGCTTGCTTAGGAGTCACCTATGAGATGGCAGGGTCATCTCTGCATTCATGGACACCAGCATCAATCAGGAGCAGAGCTCCAGGAAGATCAGCAGTCTAGTGTGGCAAGAGGGAACAGAAACCTGAGCAATTTGAGGTCATTGTTACAAAGCTCTTGAATGCCCTGGAGTGCACATCCCCATGTATCTCTGAATTTTCTTCAGCTGTCATCGGCACAAAGAAGGTTAACGGTAAAACTCTGGGCAGCCCACACCCAGCACTTTGAGTTTCAACAACTTCTAGCCTGGAGCAGTATGAGGAAAGAAAGGGCTTCCTCTGTTTCATATGGATGGGGAGCTGTGGAACATTTAATCCGGTGCAAGATCTTGTGTTCCATCTTGGACAGCAGCCAGAAGCTGGAGTCTGAGAAGAAGGCAGGAGAGCCAAGCTTGTTCATGGATGTGGACTAACACACTGCCTGCAGACCACACGGTCCTCTGCTTTCTAATGGCAACTGCACTGCAAATCAAAACCTGTCCTGTGTGCCTGGAGCAGCGCGAGTCGTTCTTGAATCAACTTCACCTTTTTACTGATATTATTTCTAATTCTTCAGGGGGTTTGGAGCAGAGTTAATTATGTATTTTGTTTTCTTTTTTTCAAAGAAAAAGATCAAAATATCACTGAAGTCAAAAGGAGTTTTCAGCCCTTGACAGCAAGCAACAGAAAAAGGCTTTATTTCAGGGGAGACCCAGCAGACACTCACTGACAGTGATCAATGGGTCCCAAAGCAGAGAAAAGGAAAGATCGGGAACACTGATCTCATTTGGCATGCAGACAGCATCTCTGGTTCCCCGCATGTCCAGCTTGGTGGCAGAGCGATGAGTATAGGTCGCCCTGGTGACCCCAGTCTGGGTAATGTCCCCATATGGTGCACTGACACACAGACCTGTACAATGAGCTGTCAGAGGAGAAAAGACTGGACACTTCTTCACATTCAAATTGCACTGTCAAAAACTTCAGACAGAAACATGTATTTTCAGTCTTAAATCACACTGTTCAGCACAGACTGGAAAAAGTTGGTGCTTGGAAGGCTTTTAGGGGCCTTCTTTTAGTAAAACAATAAGGAACTCTGCACCACTTCCCCCATGAAAAAAAAAAAATCATAGCTGATACAGTAAGATTAATTGGATGAGATTATGCAGAAGCATAGCATCATTCATAAAGATTACTCTTAATAACTACAGAATTACTTCAAGAATGAGATCTTTAATAGGGGTTGCTGAAATCATCCTGGAGAAGTCAATAACAATACAAATGTCAATTTTTCAGTCACATAGCATAGTCAACAAAACACGGCAGACACGAAAAGCTCTCTCCTTGACTGCTGGAGAAGGCTCCAATGAATCCTCTGGTGGAAGCCATTCATGATCTTTTGATCGGGTAGGCCAGCCTGAGAGATTTTGCAGTGTGTGTGCAGGCAGTCTGAACACCACAGAGCAAGGCTTTGTGCTCCAGACTTTGCATTCTCCGTCCAGTCCCTGACACCACAGACAGGAGAAATCCCACGGAGCTCAGCCTTGACAAACTGGACCCACTCTTGGCCCCATCACTACACTCTTCCTCCAGCCCCTGTGTCATTTCCACCACCAGCTACCCCATTAACCTGAATGTCTTTGATACCTGTGAAAGACTTCTGCAAAAGGGGAGTTGGGCACACGCATACGTGCCCTCTGTCCTGGCTCCTTTCAAAATATTTCTTCTGTTACTAGTCACTGCTACTGAGAGTAGTGGCTGAGCTCACGTGCTGGGGGAAGAATTACTTTCAGAGCCACACAGATGCTTGACACAGACCTTCTGCACATCTCCTTAGCTAGACACGGGGAGGAATACATATGCCTCTGATGGCATTGTCCCTTTTTCTGATACTCCAAGCATGGAGACAGTCCTTGCTGCATCACCTCACAACATGCTCTGTGGTGGGTCACACTACTGTTCATAGGATTTCCTGTTCTAGAAAATATATGCAAGGTGGACAGGGATTTCAGATTTCACAATGAGACAATGCTGTCAGGGAGAGGAGCAATGGGGGATTCAGTGTACTTGGAAAACCCAGATTCCTCCACTTGGATGTACCAAAAGGACCAGGAAAAACTCTCTGGATAAGCAGGATCTGAAGATATACCTAGTTCCAATTTCTTCCGGGGAACCTAGGCCCATCTTGAAGCCCTGCCTGGCAGACACAGACATGGCAGAAGCAGTGTCTCCACCTCCTATAGGCTGGATCAGAGCTGCACTCCTGGTGGCACCAGCCAAGACGTTTCTTCTCAGGGAGAGGAACTCATAATACATTGCACCTGGGAAGAGCTAAGGATGAGCAGCAGCTACCAGCCTCCCATACACAGGTACCTAAAATATCCTCTAAAATGTGACTAACCTGTGTCAAACCCGACTGCTGGCACACAAGGGAGAAGAGGATCTCTTCTGTGCCTTTGTAATCCACTGGCAAAGGCATTCTGTAAAGTGGCCCACAACACCCTCCTAGGAAGAGCAGCCTGGAGCCGCTTGCCCTACATGTTCACTATTCATTATGATTAACTCCTCCGTCACAGAGAGGGACACAAGCATCCATCTCTGCTCAGCCAACTGGAATCACTGGCCAGCACACCCTGTGCCATTTATCACCAGCACTTACATGGGAGAGGACAACAGCAGGTGCCATTTGTGTCAGCATCACTGCATGAGCCAACTGATTAATTAAAGCCATGCAAGCCCCAGGCTTCCGGGAGGGCAAGGAGGAGCAGGAGGGATCATTTGTTAGCTCTCCCTTAGAGCTCCCTCTCTCCTTCAAAGGCCCTTTGAGTAGAAGCACACAAATCTCACAGCACCTTTGGGCCATGGAGGTGGGAAAGGTGATCTCCCTGGAGAATGGCTCTTGGGGAGGTCACTGTTGGTGGAGGTCCATACCCTAGCAGGAGGCATGAGGGCTCCATGGACTCACCCTTTCTCCTGCAACCTTGTTTTTAAACACGATACTTTAAAAGAAATGACAAAAAGGAAAAATAATCCCAGCAAACCCTGAGATAATTAAACAATAGCCCAACATCCTGAAAACTAGAAATCTCTATTATTCATGGACCAGAGCTGATGGGTGCAATGCCATTTCTTTTTGTTCTCACGTTACAATTGCATCCATCCATTTTCACCACATAACCCTCAGTTCAACCAATTCCAGTAAGTCTGGACAGATACTGATGTGAGACCAACACTAGACCCTGCCATGCAAGTCCCCAAGCTGTTATAGAAGAGCTGCAACCCATTTTCAGCTAGGCTGGGTTTTGTAACTGCATGAGCCTCGGTTACATGATATGCCACATTAGCGTTGCCCAAGGGAAAGAAGTCATTCAGGTATGAGGCAGTCTGACTCACAGGGGATGAAGCTACACATTGCACTGGAGCAGCCATTTGGGATTGCCATCCATCCCTGGCACAGAGACGCCGACCTACTTCCTACAGCGCCGTCATTGCACATTCACCCATAGCCAGGCAGTTTTCCTCACTGCTCTGGGACAAAAAACTCTTCCTGATCCTGATCACTGGCCAAAACCCTTTCCCATACTTTGAGACTGGGAAGTAGAAGATGCATTTCACTGTGGAGAGACATCAGCCAGGACCCTGCTACTTTTCAACACTTGCTTACATCTTGCTGGAGCAAAGGGCACTGGTTTCTCTGTTATGTATGCGCAATAAAGAGAAAGCCTGAACTTTTAGCACACTAGAAGTATTGCCTATTTCTCAGACTCAAAATAGCCAGCTGGCACAGTTTAAAGGTGGCTTGCACTCAGATCTTTAGCCTGCCAAGTAACGTTATTTCAGCGAACAGCACTGCAGCACTCACTCCTTAGCAGTTGTGCACACCCCCTGCCCTAGTCTTACATCATGCAAAGCTAGAAGGAGCCTGAAGGAAAAGATTTAAGGTGATTTTGATTTTGCCGAAGACTGAGCATGGATCTTGGATTGTCCAAAAGGAAAATATGGTTTTTCATATTATCAAATACACTTGCTGGGCCCTGATCAGTTTTATTGGGCATTGCAACCAAGAGCTCAGGGAAGAGTTAGGAAAGGAGCAGCCGAGTGGGTAAATTCCCTCTGCTCTCCAGCAGCAGTGCCAGGGACACCATGGTCAGGGTCAGGATGAAAGGCCAACATCTGTGCTCACTGAAGACCACTTATCTAGGTGTATTCCCCTGTACCTGCATCTCTCAACCCTGTGAGACTTTAAAGGATAAGATGGCTCCCAGCTCGGTTACCCTGCAGGGAAAAGGGTAGTATAGGGTTAGTGCACCAAAGCTGCCCCATCAGTCAGGAGGGTTCTCAGAGCTCACTCCTAAACCAGGATGGGCATTAGCGATGCTCCATGAAGTTTTGTGCAGCCTCATGTGCTAGATGTGATACACTGATCATTAGCCCCAGCTCAACTAGGATCCCCATCATTTCTAGGAGCAAATATCAGGGAGTTCACCCCAGAGCACCATGTACCTCCTGTTGACTCTCTGTCTGACTGAAGAGACAAAGGTCAAACAGCCACAGAGGCTGAGGCATTGCAGATGCAGATCAGGGGAGACCCCATAACTTGCATCTAAAACCAAAAACTTAACATCTGCATATCCTGCTGGGCGCTATAATCAAGTCTGGGGAAAAAAAAAATTGTTTAGTAACCATGAAAACAGAGCAACAGGAGAGATGATTTACTGCACCTCCTCCACTGTCCCTCTTGTCCCTGAGCAGTGGACAGGACCCCGTGCACCTGGGGAGGAGGCAAAAACCTCCGGGCCACGCCATGCAGCAGCAGCCTTGTACACGGGCCAACAGAGGAGCTGACAGCAGCAAAAGCACAGATGGGATTTGGATAATCTGGACAGAACAGGGGGCTTTCCAGTCAAACATAGGGTTAAACACACACAAATGCTGAGTGCTCTCCTAAGCCCTCCTGTCTAGGGGACAGATCTTCTCCAATATCACCTTCTCGGCTCCAATAGTGGGGTGAACACCCTTCGTCTTCCCACTGCCTTGCAAAGCTCAGGCCATCAACCCTGCACTGGCCGCCTCTGCTGGAGCTGATGAAACCAGCTCCGACTGTGCCTTCCCATCCCGCAGCCTCTGCTGCCATCTACAGCCCCATGATACCCAAGGGGGACAGGATGGGGATGGGGACCGGCATGGGGTGCACACCCCACGGGAACCCACCTGAGGCCCACGGCAATTGCTGGCCTCTGCCTGTCCCCCTCCAGAGCTCCCCACAGCCGCCTGAATAATGCATGGGCAGTAATTTAGTTCAGGCAATTCGCCCTTTTTTGTCTGCAGGTTTAATCATTGGGAGATAAATCGCCCACATGCCGAGCTTCCCGGACAAGGAATCGTTAGGGGCCAGACCAGCAATTTATTATATTTTGGCAGAGAGAAGGTTTAACTGCTCTGGGGTGGGGAGAATAAGGAAGGAGCTCTCACAAAGACCATGAATTAATGCTGCTAAATACTCACCTCTAATCCTGTGCATTTGTAGGTGGAATGATTGCTGTTATTTGAGGAACAAGGGGAAACTGAGGCAGTAGGAACTTGCACGAGACCCTGCACGGTCAAGACCAGGCATCCTCCATAATACCATAATAATGGGTGCATTTCCACATCCACCTTTCCCTCGGTGCCTGGCAGCGTCTTGTCACAGCAACACCCCAATACAAAAATAAGAACAAATATTAACTCCTACAGAAAGGACTTTTTCAGTAGGTTTCCATGTGTCCCAGGGTGGCAGCAAATACTGCCCTACCTGGATGCAAAAGGGCAGGAGTCTCTTTAGAGGACTCCCCAGGATTAAACTGGAGGCTGGACTTCAGTTCTGCAGTAACAGCATCCATGCAAAGATGAGCCTGGTGCTGATGTACTGGGAGATATGTGCGTCCGTCTCTCTTGATGTGCACAGGCATAAATGGCAAAGTCAGAAAATTAGCCTTAATGTAAAGCTAAATTTACATAATACGTGATATTAATTTTAAAATCAAATGTGTGAACTGTAGTAGTACACCCTATAAATGTATCAGGATGAGATTAGAAAAGCTGCTGGTATGTTCAGACAGTAAATTAGAAGTCAGACAAATTTCTGTTTTCAGTGAAAACCATCGCATCTTTTTAAAACTTTTTTCCTTTCTTCTTTCCTTTCTTCCCATCCTCTCCTTTCCCCTTTTCTTTCTCCTTTCCTGATTTTTCCCCTCTACTCTTCCCTTCCGTTTTCTGGATGTGCATTCCCTATTTAATTTGGACATCAAAACAAATCAGGGGTGAAAAGAAACTATATCTCTATGTCTTCAGATTCCCAGCACACCCTACAGCATTTGAACACAGCTCAAGACTGGCAGATTTCAGCCACTTGATCACATCATAGGACTGCACCAAACTGGCAAAAAAGAAAAAAAAAAGCACAGTTAGTCATAGAGCCAGGAAATCTCTTCACATGAAGGTCCTTGCCCACTCAAAGGGGCTTTAGATCCCAACCTCATGAACAGTCTTTTCAGCAACTGCACCATGTGAGAATTTTGGATAACTTGTCATGAAAGCACTGCAAAGATGTCAGGGAAATGCATTTAGCAAGCAGACTAAACAAGGCAGACAGCTGGGGAAACTATATCTGCCATCCAACATGCAACCATAGCTAACCCAAAGTGATGCTGAAGAAATGTAAAACCAAAAAAGTGAGTGTATGTTAGAGAGGGAGGAGTTTACATGTCACTGGTGCCTGCAGCATGAAACGAACCCAACCTCCCCCAATCTCCTTGTCCCAAATCCCCACAGTCATCAGAGCTTTACCACGTTAAGAGAAGTGTCAACAGCTGTTGTTTATTTCTGACTCATTTCTAGAAATAAGGTGAGAGCTGGGTACCATCATGCAGTACTGAATTAAGGCAAAGGCAAATAATCCAAAGGAAAATGAAGCCAGGATGAGAAAAAAAAAGGATGCTTCTGAGGGACAAAACTCAGCAAAGTGTGTAGGCCTTGGACTACACAGAAAAACCAACACAATTTAGCCCAGCAGTGCACTTGGGAACATCTGAGTTTGTGCACAGGCCTCTCCCCAGCACAAAGCAAATGGACGCAGACGGCCAATGCTCTCCCTTTGCAAAACACTACCTCATTTTTCATGCTACTGCCGGTGACTTTGCTGGAGGATACCTCACATTTGCTTGGTCCTACCTGATTGCCTAGAATCTATCCCAACATGACTGCAACTCCATTGGGTCATGGTAACCATCCACTGCTCTCACAGCTGTCCACACTGGGATACTGCTTTTACAAAGGCTTCTGCTTAAAAAACTGCAGAATGCAGTAATAGCGGGAGAGCCACAGCATCCTCTGGGAAAATCTGCCCATGAGCTCATTGCTCCTCTAGGAATCTTTTCTGGAGCAGCTTTTTCTGATAGAAACATTTTCATTTCCAGCCTAAGCTTTTTCTTGGACTATTTGCACTGCTTGTTACTACTCCATACCGATCCCTGAATTAAAATTTTTGCTTGCCTTACTCCTCCAAACCTGTGTCTATACTTCAGAAAATGCTTTCTGTACTCTTACTTCAGAAAAGGTCCTGTTTCACCATCATGAATCTGAACAATCACCACTAGATCTCCAGCCAAGATTGCAAAAGGCTCATGCAGCCATTGGATCTTGGGAGATATCCATCACTGGCAGCCAAATCCGAGTGAGAACAATTTGGATCTGAGCTCAGCCTTTGTCCTGATTTGGCCTAATCTGGGCTCCAGATCCAGGCACTTGCTCATGTCTGTCTGTCCTCCACTGAGAAACAAGAGAGGAGGGAAATTTCTTGCCAGGTCCTCCCAGGCTCTCTTCATGGCAATCTAGAAGGCACTCGTCCCCATCTGATCCAACAAACTCCATCTTGTTAATTTGGGTCTCTCAGGTGCCAGCAGAAGTTTCTCACCTTTGCAAAGGAGGAGTTTCTACTTTCTTAGTGATATGGAGAGAGGGCAAGTGGGCGTTTTCTGTGGATGCCATTGCAAAGTGAGTTTCAGAAGACACACCATACTCCAAGTTCTTGTGTGAATTAACTCCAGTGCTCTTCACCACACCTGCCTCAGAGCCTGACCACCACCAACAGAAGCCACCACACCACTGGTATTACCACCACTGAGGTGGACTGAGGAGACCCGCATGAGCCAAACAAGGCTGAGGCATGGCCAAGGAAGCTGGACAATTCAAGGTAAAGGAAAACAAATAGCATACTTAGTTCTCGCGTACTTCATGGCAGCACAGACTCAAAAATAAGGAATACCAGCATTTAGAGAGAACTTTCAAAAGTGAGTCCATGCAATTGTAGCTGCTTCATTGTGGAGGATGACCTGTGAATCCACGAGTCCTTGCATCCAAGGAGTCTGAACCTTAAACCTTCTCTGGAGAAAGCCTGGTAATAGAACTGCTGTCAAACGACTGGGTACACCGCCTTACGAGTTAGATGTCTGCATACCGGTGTTAGATCCAAAACTGAAAACCTTGTGCATGTCCCCCCTCAAGCTCAGAGAGACAAAAACAACAGCAAAACTACAGCTACACCCAGCACACCACCGATCTCAGGGTACGAGCCAGGCTTGCCACAAGGCCAAGGTAAAAACACTCTAGCCTGCTCCCTGAGCAATCTTACTAGATTCAGAGGCACACCAAAGCCTGTTACTCAAAACTTGCTGCTCTGGTGGCCACAGCTTCTCTTCTCTGGGACACGCAGGGATCGCCTGCAGCACCAGGTCATGCAAGCATGCAGGTATCTCTTCATGTCCTGCAAAGAAATGAATCTGTGCTCACACCTCTCCTTTGCAAAACCCCAACCGATTCTTCGTGAGCTAACCCTTGTTCCTTGTGCCCCAGTTGCAAGAAATTGACATTCAGCATTACTCTTTTATGTCGGCCTGGCTGAGCTCAATAAATCTACTGCAGGCTTCTTTTGACAGTGTTCCCAGGAATACTCCTTCCAAGGCCTTAATCCACTATTTCAGAGTATTACCAGCAACAGCTAGTCTTCAGATCCTCTTCATATAAGCCCTGTTTACACTGAACAGCCAGTCTGCATGGGGCCAGCAGCAGATGTGATGGATCGTTCCATTCAGAGATTGTGTGCAGCACACTGTTTTTAATAGTGTAACAGTCATTAACAACACAAGGTGGATGACCCTGTTGGCTTGGAAAGATTGCAAAAGTGCATGTAACTATCACTGTGCTACAGAAATATCTTGTGCTGACACCAGGGGCCCAGAGAGGCAATTCTTAGGATGGGCAAGTTATGCTAAGTTCAGATCAAGTTCAGATCTAGGTGTTAAGAGAGCAGAGGAGCACCAAAAGGATGTGGCTTTGGGCTGAAGCTGGCAGCCAACACCCACTTTTATTAGAGATCTACTTGTTCTTGTCCCAAATCTATCATTAGTGTGGTTTACAGTGGGGGATTTGCACATCCACATAGCAAAAGCCCAGCGTCGAGAGTGCTTCTCCAAGGGAAGTTAACAGCAGCCCTTTTGAATAGATACGTGGGTCCTACTTTTGATTGCTCCTAGGCAGTTGGGAAGATAAAAAACACATGAAAAAGCTATCCCATCTCCTGTTTATAATATCTCCCTTTTATGCTTCTTCTCTACCAGTTTAACCATAAAGTGGCAGAATTAAGACTTCAAGTCTTGGATTATTAACAATGCTTGGTATTTATGGAACTATTCAATGTCTTTAGTTCAGTAGTAAGGCTGTGTGTAAAATACTGTGATAAATCCTTTGCTGATGTAAATTTTCATCACTTCATTAATTCCATGTTAAAAAAGGATTGGCTGATTTTTGCTAAGAAAAATGACTGGCCATATACTTAACTGCTGGAAAGCTGGTAGGTCCATTGTAGGAAATTTGTCATGCCAGATAATAAGATTGGCAAAGTTAGGAAGGCAGAGAAAAGCTTTCTGCACCTATAGTAACACTCCAGTCTGAGCTGTAATTCAATTAATTTATAATCACAGAAAATATTTTTTTATACCATCTGGGAATCAGGCAAAAAAAAATCATTTATTTCAAGCATCAGATCTGAGACTTAAAGAAATAAAAAGACAGTATTTTAAAGTGGGGGGTGTGTGTGTGTGTGGAAATCTATCAGGCAAGAAAATATTTACAGCAATTTTACTCATATTTTCCAACTCACATCAGGGCAAATCAAAGCACATGGTGCTTTGGCTCTGTAGAAACATTCTCTCCCAAATACAAGAGGAAAGGTTCCTACTGGAAAAGCTATTTGGGCCATAGCCACATCCACTTCAGCATCGTGGAGTGCTTCTGCACAGGAGCCCCACAGCTGCAGGTGGCAGGGCCAAACATCTCAGCCAAGTATTTTAGCTTAGGTACAGGCTTTTGTAGTTGTTCCATGTCTTGCTGAGGTTGTCAAATCAGAACTTAGGTTTGTGTGCACTTGCTTGTATAAAACAGAATAAAATCAAGGAAATCTCATTACTGCTGTAGCATCTAGAAATCCTCATCATACACCAGAAAAGCGTTGGGCAAGTTTCCATTACATGGAAAGATAGAAAAAAATCATGAAATAAAATCAGCTTTCTTTGGAAGAACTTACATGTACTAAATTTTTTCTTTCCATGGAGAAAAAGACTTTTTCCATTCCAAAACAGATAGGTTTGTTGTACAGGTTCTTACTCCTGCACCAGTCAAATCAGTGGGAATTGCTTTTTTTTACAGGAACAGGGTGATGCTTTCAATGAGCTGTTACAATGCCAGGGACAGGAAGGGATGGGTCAGTGTCACCTGGAAAATGTAACTTCTGCAGAATATTCTGGAAATGATAAATTCTTTTGCACGTACAATGCAGGTGCATTTTCAACTATTAACATTCAGTAGGGCAGTGCAGGTCAACAACAATGACCATTACACTGCTGCTCTCACACGTGGTCCTGCCCTGGCTTCACCCCTCAAAAACATACAACAAACTACATCAAAACCAGAGATCAGAGAGGAGTGTTGTTATTAAATAGCAAAGAGGCTGCTGAGGTACTGGGGATGAAATAATTCTTCTTAGCAAACAAGCAGATAGCTCATAAGGTCTAAAGCTGTAGGCACCATTCAGTATGAAGACTTTTCTTTCCTCCTGGCAGAGTAGGAGGCAAATTCAATGTCGTGCAATCACGAAGCCTAATCTCTGCTTTGACCAGATTGTAAATGACTGCATTGGAAACCACTGGCAGGAAGGTATTTATCTCCAAGGCTATGATTATTATCATAGGCTGGTTAAAAGTATGCTATTTCTTTCCTACATCTGTTACAGATGTCTATGGCAAATGTTTAGCTCTTGCTGGGAAGCTCTTGCTTGCAGCTTGAGAAGTTTAAGATCCAGCCTCCACTGGTCTCAGCGACATGAAGCGCTACACACCCCACGCTCCTTCCAGATCTTCATCCAGAGATTTCCAGTCCGACAGCGCCTGGTTCAGACCCCCGGCAGCCCACAGACCAAACAACCCCACCCAGTGGTCTTTAAATTTAGCCTGTCATTTCTGGGTTTGCGCAAACATGTGCGCATGTACAAGTGGAGAAATGCTGGGGTGGTTAGCATCTCCCTTCGCACGTGCTCAACAACCGAAAAGGACTGACCCAAGTTTGCGTCACTGGAGGAAATAAGCGGTGGCTTGGACCACAACAAACGCTTGCAGTCTGGCATCCTGTTGGAGCGTTTGTGACTCGTATTGTCCCCACAAGACAAGAACCCCCTCTTTGTATTCGTCTGCCCTGTGCTGTAACAGGGGCCTGAGGCCTTGCTCAAAGGCTTGACATCAGCAACACAAGTGCAAAATAAGAGCAAGAGCTGGCTGCTCTCCAGGGATTCATCTTGCTGATGTCTCAGCTGTGCCAGTTGGAGTTAGTTATTGAGGAAGAGCCACAGGAACTACCACGAGTGCTGAAGGGATTGGGAACATCATGTATGGCGTAAACAGGAACTGCAGAGTCTTGGCAGAACCTACTTGATCTTTGTGGTGTGGGAGAAGATACAGTGCAGTTTGCCTCAGCAGTCTTCCTCTCCCTCAGCCTAGAAGGCAACGCTTGGAGACTGCTAATGCAGATAGCACAAGGGTAAAAGGGAGGCATTTCTAAAATATCAGATGGAATTTCTGTCTTCTGTTAAAATGGGCAGGTTTCTTTCCACTTATTTTCTCTGTGACGTAGACCTGCTCTTCCTGCCTTAGCCTGGTTCCATGGGCAAGGCCAGCACCCAAGGTTCGGGGCTCTCCTCAAGCTCCACACCTGCTACAACTGTGATAACTAATGTGAAATCACACTAGGGAAGAGGAGATCCTGCGAACTACAGGCTCAGTCACAAAGCTATTTTTGGATCTCAGACCCACTTTAATCCCATCCCCAAAGAGCTGCCTGCACCTAGGTACACAGGCAACTTCTTGGTGGGCTGCAGATTTCACTATGATGGGACAACTCCCTGTCTGACATCTAGAGCTACTGTGAGTTCAGTCTTTTTTAAAGGGGCAATTGATATAAGCAGGACAATATATTGTCTGTGTCCTCCCCTAAGACACATTCATGTGTCTTTGCTGGAAATGCTTCCAGCATAGATAAGCACTTTTTTAATTTCCTCATGTCCTACTCACTGCAGCATTAACACGCTCCAAGTAACCCAACCAGCCCAAAGAGGCAGGCAAGGCACAGTTCTTGGACAGCTTTTGCAGCCTTCCTTTGTTCCCCAAAGCATGTACACTGCAGATCCTGACAGTGCTCATGTGCACAGAGCATCACCAGGAATCATAAGACATCATGAAATGGGAACATGCTGATCTTCTGGATGCTTTAAACTCCGGTCGGCACCAGAGAGAAAACATATAAGTCAAAAGTATGATCTTCTTGGGAGACCAGAGGTGAAAAAGAGTAAAATGCACCATTTAAGTCCAACAGTTGCTACCAAACCTACACATCTCCTTACCTCCCTGCCACTGATTTATGAATCAGATGCTTCGTCCTCTGGACAGGCACACACATGTTTCACATTGACACAGGTTTTGTTTCCCACACATCTCTGCTGTGTATGGTGACTGTTTGAACTCATTAATGCCCATATAAAGCACGTATCTCCTTTAGCTGGTGTCCTGCAGAGCTCAAGTTAAGGGCAGGAGAGTGAAACAGGCTCCTGGTTTGGAGGAAGGACAGGAGGAGGAAAGAAAGCATGCGAAAAGGCTATACTCTAACCCAGTATGACTTGCCTTCTCTTCATCCACAGCATATGGTGTACATATGATTTGAATGCAGCAAAATAACTCATTACTTCATGCAAACCAAGCTGAGCATGTCTGTAACTCTGGTGGGTCCCCAAGTCGACCTGAGCTTGGAGATGCAACCACTGCAGCTTTTCCTTACCAAAGATACCTGGAGGACTTCCAGCTCTCATGCAACATTTCACTGTGTCACAAACTCTCAAACAGTTGAAATAGGGGCGGCTTAGATCAACCAGGTGAGAGAGGCTGAAGTAAAGCAGATTTCCCTTGGCCTCGCCCTCTACCTGACCTAATCTGAGGGTATCTCCTCTCCCCATCATCTGCCCAACCTCAGGAGGTCCCACATGAGGGACACTGGCAGCTTGCAAGAAGCAAATGAGGCTGCTTTGCTCTTCCCTTTAACAGCACATATTTTGGTGTGAAAGAGGTGAGAAATTGTCACTGAGGTGAGGTGCAATACAGCCTTGCAGGTAGAGTGCAGGGTCCTGGCATCAGAGCCTGTAGTGCTCCCTGCTCTGTACGTACACGTCCAAGCCCCATCTGTGCTCCATCACCACGGTGTCTGGGCCCCCATAAAACACTTCTACTCATACAAGAGGCTAAAGGACACTCACAGCTCATGCATAATGTTCTCCATTCCTTCTCCCCAGAGACATCAGTGAAAATCTGGCAAATTCGCACCAACTTCAGACTTACCCTTGGATATCACTAATATTAGAGGTTGGGAATCAGTCTGTTTGTGGCAAGAAAATAAACTGAGGGGAGGAAGCAGCAAAAAATAATTGGTAAATGGATGTCTTTAAGGAAATAAATACATGGCTAAAAGTCATTTCATGGTCAAGAAGTAAGTTTTTCCAGGAACTCTAGGGGAGGTGATATGTACATGATAAACCAGAGACAGAGGGGAAAAAAAAAAAAATTAAATACACACACACATATATATATTCATACACACTTCTTTGTTAAAACCCCTAATGCAAGAAGGGTGCCCCCATCTCCCAGTAAACTTTGGGGTTCCGTGTAATATTTCACAAAACAACATCTGTCATCCCAAATTGTGATGGAGATGATACACACTCTTCAAGATGCTCAAGATGCTCAGTACTCTGGACTCCCACTGACAGCCCTCTGCAACTGCCTGAAGAGCAGGCCCATAGTTAGTAGCCATACGCCACGGATGGAAAAAATCCACCCAACTATTACTGGAATGCAGTAACATTATTTCCAAGGGATTTTGAGATGCATCCAGAGTGAGGGAGACCTGACTCATTACTTGTATTTCGCTTTTGGCAGGAAGAAGTGGGGGAAAGGGGTTAGACTGAAACTGCCAATTGGCAAAAGAAAATTATAAACCCTCCATGCAGAAGTTGGACGCAGCAGGTCACTCACTATGGGGCATGTGGGGAAACAAATTGGGTCCCTTCCTCACCACTTCACAATGCCAAAAACCTCAGTTGATGTAAATTATTGTTCCCCCTTTGACTTCAGTGGCATCATGCCAGTTTGCAGCAGCTGAGGATGTGACACAACAATTTTAACTTCCTGTGAATGTTGACAAAGTTATGCAAAAATTCAATAAAATTAATTTGAAAATTCACTGATTTTGAACTATGTCCTACTTTGGGAATTTATTTTAAAACTCTCTATAAGAATTTGGTGTCTAACATCCTGCTGGAGTAATGCCACTGATGCCACTGGTATTTACACGAGCCTATAAAATAGGCTTTTTAATCTTTTTTTGTCCTAACCTTGCGCTTAAGGTATTACAAGGGTGGGCGATAAACAAGCAAATAAATTCTTACGGCCAACAAGCAAGGGATCATCACTGCCACACTGCTTCTGAGCTTAAGCATTATCTCAGGCAATCAAAACTTTAAAGGGAAAAAAGTCAGCTGCAGCAAAACTACCGGCTGTGAAAGCGGCGTGTGTCCTTGTGGCCATATGGCTGCAGCATGCTGAGAGGGGAAATGCCTGTAGCCACTGACACCAGCCCACAAGGGGCACATTATCCCAGCACAGCACTGAATTAGCAGGAAAGAAAATGTCCTGCACAGCTCAGTAATGTTACCTTCATAAATAGAAAATCCTCGCCTGGAGAGATGAGTTAATCCTACAGGACTCATGTGGGAGATCCCCATTAGCACAACGCAGGCTGGGGGAGCTACCGTCCCCGTCCTTCCCAGCTCCCACGGCCACTCCTTCTTCTAAAGCCAAGAGACGCTCTTGCTGTGATGCTCCTAAAGATGTTCTTTCTTTGCTGAGGCAGACACCCTTATAAACAAGAAGTTGAACCCAGCAAACCTAGCTGAACCTTGCCATTAAATCACATTCAGGAATTCAGTGACAATGACCTTATGCCATTTCTTTAACCACTTGCAACTGAACACACTCCCAAATACCCACAATTTTGAATCCTTCTCCTGGAAGCAAAGCTAAGAGTAAATGTAGCAAACATCCTGCACAGTGACAGGCTAGGACAAGGCACTGGCCAAACAACACAAATGGTCCATCTCCTACTGTCCCACCAGTCTGGTCTGCTTCCTGCAGCCCCACGGCACCCGGGGAATTCCTGTGTCAGCAACAGAGTTAACCGGAGGTCCAGAGAGGTTTAGTGCAATAGGCAAGATAAGACTTTAGTAGTCCAAGAGAAGTAAAGACCTGGGAGTCCTGCCTTCCCACTGTCAATGTAAAAGGCATTTCTGTTGTAAAGACTTCCTTTATACTTCTTTAGCATCCTCATATGCCTGCAAAGCAGTCCTAAGAAACCAATTAAAAACAATACACAAAATTCATCATCAGTTGTGTTTTCATGTGTTAGGAACGTCAATGGTCTTTCCCTAACCTAGGAAAGGGTGGTAAGCCCTGACTGTCTGTCTATGCACTAACCTGAAGCAAACGTGCGTATATATATAAATATACACACAGGCGTGCATCTATATATATACACACACTACTTGTGCAGATGGAAACCTCTAATCCTTTGTCTTACCAAGCATCCTCAGTACCTTTTATTACAACACTACAAGTTCCCTAATGCTTTACATCCTCAGATCCTAAAGGGAACTATTAAAGAGCCGGCATGTGAGCCAGCATCCATTTGTGGATGAAGAATGTTAACGGCCGGCACTGCTGCAGCGGGGGGGTGGGGGGTGGCAGGTCCTGACCGACCTCCAGACAACCAGGAGGTAGTTCAAAACACTGCTGCAGGGATGTTAATCCCATCTCAGCCTGCAGTAAAAGCTGCCTGTGCCATTTTGCAATGCTGCAAACGTTCTCCCTCCTTAAAGCAGCAATTTCTTCTCTCCGTTTTCTTGTACAGCATTTAATGTCAGTGCCAAGGTTCATTCTCCAAAATCTCTCAGACACAGCCACAATACTTGCCAGATGTCTGAGGGAACCACTGAATTAACACAGTGAATACATAGAAAAATTCCTGTCTTTTTAAAATAATATGTAATTTCCTCAGAAATTCTTTCCCCCCTCAAGGAACAACTGTCAGCTACATGATATCTCAGCTGGACAAAACCCATACAGCTGGGACAAAACTGCTGGGCACGTGAGTTTTCTGTGCAGAACAGAACACAACACCAAGGGGCAGCAAGATGCAGGATCCAGTGGTCCAAGGCGGCTGCTCGATCCATGAGCAGTTATGTACAATTGCCTCCACTCCAGAGTTTGAATCCTCAGCCAGCAGATGCTTATTTAACTCACGGCAAGATCTTGGCAGGCAGTCTGACATTTTCAGAAGATAACTGCAGTTAATAGCACAGATCTACTTAATCACTTCAGTCAGGACAGAATGACCCAGTGTCGTCTTCTGATCTGATTTATGGAATGATGGCATCAAATAGGATAAAGTAACTGGCTGCTACAGCATCGATGACATGATGTTCCTGCAGTGCTTGAACACATGGTTCTGGGGAGAGGCAGAAGGAGAGCTAATGAAGCTGCAGAGACAGGGGGTCACATCTTCCTCAAGGTCCCCAGCCTGGCATGGTAGCATCCCAAGAAACACTTGGAACACATTTTTTCCCCCAAGTCAAAATTTGGGTTTTGAAACTTGAATCGCCCTCTAAGGGAGAGCCTGGAGGCAAAAATAAATAAGTAAAAGGAGAGATGCAGTCATCATTTCCAGTCCTTCCTTCCATTTAGTTCTCCTTAGCTACTGTCCCCTCTCTCTGGAGAGGCCAGCACCCCCACTGGGCTCAGAACACCATTGCTTGACTGAGAGTAAATAAACAGGGTTGGCTCCTTACTGCAGTCCCTCCACGGCCACCTTCAGGCCTCCTCCTTCAAAGAAGTGACCTCAGTTCTTCCATAGGCTCTGAGATCCTTTTCCCAGGAGATGCATCCAATCCCCAAATATCTGCTAGACCAGCGGTTTGCAGCCTGTAAGGTATGGACCAGCCAGTGATGGGCTGTGAGGAACTGGAAATGGATCCATGAAATGCTTCAAGGAAAAGCAAACTAACCACAAAAGGGCTTTTCATGTATCAACAGGTATTTGACATTATCTGTGGAGATCACCGGTGACTGGTCAATTGGCAGACAAAGCTCATTATTAAATATTGTCATCATTGTTCCTCATTTTAAAAGTTTGTAATTACAGCTTTGCATGAGAGTAACATTCTGGTGATTTCACTTGTCTCTCAGCAGTCAGAAACTGGTGCAAAACAAGCTGGTCCGCAGATTTTTCTCAAAAAAGCTCTCTGGCCCAACCACCTAACATCACCGGTACACTGACTGCAGGCTATCCAGTCCTTGCTGCTTCCAAAGTAGAAAAAAGAAAATCAGAAATGTTAGGATATATTTGCACCAGAGTTTTGTGACTTCTTGCAGATACCTCAAAACTCAAGTGTCATGAGTATATGTGTTGGTCCAAGTGTGGCCCTCCAGAAAAAGGCAGCAATAAAACCCAGGATCGATCTGACACCACTTGAATTATCTAAGAAATAAACATGGAGAGAGACACACCTCCAGAAAGACATTAATCTTGTCTGTCTAATGATGTTAGGACGGGATGAATCAAGCTGCCCCTTTTCACTCTCTATCAAGAGAGCTTAGATGGGACTCCTGCTTTGGCATTGTTCAAGTTAGGTCTGACTAGCCCAAGCAAAAAAGACTTGCCAGAAAAAAAGGTGCTTGGAGTAGCCCCTTACCCTCTAGACCTTTTTATCTTCATCTCTTTAACAACTAATTCCTTCCAGCATACACTACAGGGTCCCAACGTATGGGTCTCTGCCTGTCCGAGAGCACAAGGAGCACCGGGCATGCTCCTGCCTCGGCCAGCCTGCCTCCTCCTGTCACACCTCTCCGTTGCCCACCGACACCAGGGGAGAAAGTCCCATTACTTTCAAGAGCTGTTGCATCAGCCCTTTTGCCTGCAACAGCCAAGCAGTGAGACGCAAGGACTAGGAACGCATCACACCATTTTGCAGAGCATTCTCTCACACCTGGCTTTAAAAAAAACAAACAAAAA
>VZTL01077417.1:26279-44083 GCA_013400535.1 Scopus umbretta | reverse complement strand
TTTTTTATTTTTTATTTTTAATAGACCTTTGGGAGTGGTCTAGGAGTCAAAAACATGTATGAAAAGACAAAGACAAAAGGACAACTATCATTTGTCTGAGTCAGAATTAATACTTCCTTTAGATGCTAACCAACAGTACATCCCATGAAAATGAAATACTAAAAACAGTTAATCACATTCCCAAGTAATCTACATATATTAATCTGATCTTTTTTCTAAGAAGAATTAAAGAGCAAATCCTGAGTTAGAGCTGTTTTCATCCAGATGCACAATTGCTATTCCAAGCTCTTCGTGGATCTCAAGACTTCATAGTTTTCCATTCTTTTGATGCTTTCCAGACGCAAAAACTAATGGAAGTTAGCACTAATGTTGTGTAGTGCAGAAAATCACTGTATAAGAAAGAGGATTAATCCGGGGATCAGCAGGAAGTGGCATACGAGGATTTATCTCCCCCAGCTCCCTACCGTCAGCACTAGAGACTTGGTCTTGTTGGGTCTAGTTCTGCCTCAACAATGATCAATACTCCAGAGGAGAGGTGGAAGATCCTCTCCCCTGAAACCATCAATCCCCAGCTCTGTAACAGACAGGGGTCAAACTCCCTGTCTGAGTGGAGGAAGGTCTGGAATAAGTCTCCACTGTCTTGGGTGAGCATGTTTTCCCACAGGAGCTGTGTAAAAGTGAGGTGGTAAAGTCACCAAAGCAGTTGTCACCAAATGCAGTGCAGTCTGAGTGAGCTAAGCATGCTCACAACATTGGCAGAAAACTTAAGCGCCTCTTTGGGTTTGAGTTTTCTGTATGCCAAATGACTTTAAGCAAATGCAAGTTCCCAGGTAGTCCCCATAGGAAAGGCAGAGGTAACCTCTGCTACTCACAGAGGCTTCTGTCTGAAACTCTGAAGGCAAAAATGTCCCAGGTAGGTGTCTGAGTGTATTAGAAATTAGATTTGCAGAATTCACACAAATAGTATTGCAAATACATTCAAAGTATTTCAACTATTGCAATGACGTGCTTTTTGCCTGCTTTGCTCTTTGAAAATGAAAAAAATGTGCCTTTGCAGAAGTCAAACATTCACAAGGACAATCAGCCGCATAGCTGTATTAAGAAGCAGTTGGTTTCTATTAGAAGTAGTAACTCTTGATCTTTTTGTTATATTCCTGTGTATATGTAGATGTAGATATATGCACAAAACAAGGCTCTATTTCACAGACATGTCTCTTCAGCCTCACAGTCTTCTACCACTCCCTGAGAGCCTGGTAGCTGGAGGGGAGCAAAGACCTCTCCTAGACCTTTTCCACTGCTCTTGGAAAGCAGCTATGTTTCACCACCATTTGCAAGATGGACACAATTTAGCAAGCAGGTGGCCTGAATCACTCATCATTCTCCCAAGGTGAGACATCACAGTAGGCATCCTAAGTCCCTCAGCTGACTGCTCAAATACAGCTCTCTGTGGTCATATCAGTGGTCACTTGCTGAAGCCAAATAAATATTCCAGCCATAAAGTTCTGTTGCTCCTTGTATAAAAGGGATTGGGGTGATCCCATATGAAGCTGCATGTCTGCATTTACTCTTTTAATCTGTGCTTTTTATGGATCTCTTATTTTTTAAACTCTTGTTTTGATCCCTTTAGAGTATTGACAAAGAGGTTATTGGCACTTTAACAAAATTGTCGTATGGTGTTTAGAAATTGTGCCATTCCTCTTCTCTGGAGTTATATTTAAAAATATAGTTCTTTTCTACAGACTGTATCTGTGGGAAAGTACATCGGAAGATGAAATGCAGCAGAGGGTGCTTGGGGGAATTAAGACACCATATTCTACACTTTGATGAAATGGCAGTGAGGGATTTTCTTTAGCTAAAGAGTTCCCATAATTAATACTTAATTGAATAAACACTAAATTCTGAGTGGGATTTTTCAAGGATACTCAGTATTGACTTAACTCCACTTTCATTCACACCGAAGGAGCGCAGTCAGTAACTTCAGTGAGAACAAACCCTGGCCAGCGTCGCAAAGCCTCCTGCCTGAGGGTGATGGGGGGCAAGGAGGGAAGAGAGGGGTAAGGACCCAGTTCTGCCATGCACCTGCTCAGGATGCTGGCAGCCCTCAGCATCAGATGTTCACAAGTCTGCTGCCCTTAACTGAGGAAAATTCAGAGTTATGCTCATTTAAGTTTTCTTCATCCCTTTTGCCTGCCCTGCTCCTCCTCACCCACCCTGCACCTCTAACATGTGGAAATACTCATGCTGCTGGGATCCCACTGCTAATGTCAGATACATCTCCACATTGTCACATACAGAGCTTGTTGAAACACTCCCAGTAACTGGGAATGGGATGCTGGAAGACGAAACCTGTGACCTCCTGCAGCAAGACTGTGCAGACTTGAAACCGATTCTAATTTCATATGAGCTATAGATGTTCAAATATTATCACTCCAGGGACTAGAGTTACTACTGCCTCACATATTTCATTCCCTTTGAAGCGCATGAGAGTCCCTGCACTGGGAGAACCCACCTCTGTGCTTCCTAATTTCTCCCATGTTGTTTCTTTGTTTATGTTTGTCTTTAAGGCCTTGAGCAGTGAGGAGCTGGTAGTCCACCTCTCTTCCTCTGTACTCTCCAATTTGGAAACAGCCTCAGGGGGCAAATATATGCATCACTCTCCTCTATATTGAAGACTTCTTTCCTCTTTTACATCTTGTTTCAAAGACTGAATGATGTGCTAATTCTGGCTTTTCATCTGCAGGCACCATGGAGTCTGGGACACTGGGGCTATCTATTCTGTGACCTGGGGTTGGAAACTCACTAATGAATACTTTGTGGTTATTTCCCTTAAACTCTGCGATAGATACAGGTGTATGTGTATGCACACACACGCGTGTGCAGACAGGGAGAGTGAGACTGTGTTTACTCTAGGATGGGAAAAGCTATAGTTTCTAGCCTTGATAATCACAGCTTTGTGGGAAATAATTTATATTAGTCTTTCAACGAGATATAAAAGAGAAACACACAGAGACATACTCAAATCTACTTTTATATATTCATAAACATATTTTTATGTGTTTAAACCTCAATAGTGCTCTTGCTGTCAGACAAAATAACTGCACGAATGCATGAATGACCTTGCATGCAATAAAGTAAAAGGTGATAAATACAAAACGATGCTAGGCCAGCAGCACACCTGGCTGCAATGGAGGCAAAGGGCATTATTGACTGCTCCTACGTTTTGCCGAGTGACCTACGCTTTTCCCTGGAGGTGGGGCACAGCGTGAGGCTCAGGCATGATGATATATCCCTGCGTATCCCTCCTCCCTTCCTGGGAGAGAGCTGGCGCTGGGGCTGAGCCTTTAGGTGGAGCTCACGGACCGCCGCTCCTGGGAAGAGCAGCGCTGCAGCTCCTGCTGGACACAGCTGACCTGGCCCGACCTGCGAGGAGAGAGCCAGGAAAGCAGAGCTAGTCTCCTAATTTTCACAGCTCGGGTTAACAGCCAGGTTCCTCACAAGCTGAAAAATGGTTTCTTTTGAAAGCCATTTAAAAATGACTTTTGTCCTGTGTACGTAGTGTTGACTAGCACATACGGGACATAAGGCTGCTGCCAGTGGATCCACCCTGGCTAGGCTACGTTACTGGGACTGGAGGTGTTGTGTGCCCCTGGCTACCATTGCAGGATGGCTATGGTATCAGAGACTCTTTGTGAAGGCCCACACAGCCAGGGAAGCTCCCTTCAGGTCTACCTCGCATCCCAGTCTAAAAGGATTCCACCAACCTTCAGCTCCAGGATGAGACATAGCATGGCCCAGGAGCATGGGACAGCAGATGTATCTGGCACATTTTGCTGCATGGCTGCAGAAGGCTGTGTTGGGTTGTGGGATGGGGAGAGCAGTGTGGAGACTGTGTGATTGGGAGGGAATAGCTCTAGACAGCAGAAGGGATGGGAATGGTCCTTAAAGCTGCAAAACATGAAAAGGCAAAATCACAGCACTCCGCTTTTCTTATTATGCCTGAAGTTGCCAGTAATATCACACCATACTCACAGAAGAGCCTGACATAACCCCAGATCTTGCCCATGACTTTTTTACACGCCCAGGCCTCCTGGGATGAACAGATGTTCAGTACGGCAAAGTTTTAAAAAGTAGCTTTACACTGAAGTTGTCAGGCTGCCAGCTGCAGGATGGTGAGGATCTTGCATGGATATCAAAGAGGGATCAGGAGGTGCCAAATGCCCTGTTTAAGCCCTGGCAGTGAATGGAAAGGTTAGATTTATAACAACTGCCCTTAGTTTGCTGCCCCAAGGCTGAACTAAAAAGTTTGGTGGTTAGAGTGAGCCTGGACCGCCGGGTCGGTGTGCAGTTGGCCTAACCCGATGCTGTAGCTTGAGTGGTGACATGTATTAACAAGAGAGTTACTCTAACATTCTTGTCGCTTCATGACATTTCATGAAATACCATGACTATGAGCTCTTGCTCCTTCTTGCACTTAATATAAGTTGACATGATGTTTGGTCAGGGACAAAGGAGGGTGATATTGCCAGTCTACAACAACTTCAGCCAGGATAGTCTGTCTTACAGCATCCGAGTTTATGCAGCTGGGGCAACTAAAGGGGAGGCAAAGTTCAGATATTCAGTTAGCAGCCAAGGCCTTTGAAGAACAGATTTTGTGATCCAGCTGCAGCTTTGTACTTAAATGATATTTAAGTCTTTACAGCTGAGAATCAGTGACAGGTAAAAGAGGAGACACAAACTGATGCCTCCAAGGAAGAATTGTTTGCAACCATGGTCTAGACAAAGGACAGTCCAGAAGGGGAAGAGGCATTTTGGAAAAAAACAAAAAACAAAACGCAAAAAAACCCCAACAAAGCATAAATCCAAACCAGATAATTTTTGTAATTCTGCTGCCTGCAGAGCTATTCTCCTTTCTTACTTCAGTCCTTGCTTGTATCAGCTGGATTCTCACATATGCCTGGTCTTTTCCTCTACCTGTGCAAGAAAAACCCCTCAATTGTTGTGAATATCTATAAAATAGAGAACCTTTCATTGAGCTGTTTTCCAGACAAAACTTCATCAGCTGAAACTACATCCACACCGCAAATCCTTCCCCATTTTATGATCTCTCATACCAGTATCCAAACCTCCCTCTCGTGTATGTGTAAGAAGTTTTAGAAGGAAATCAAGTTATAAGGGAAACAAATTTTAACAGTGTTGCCAGTGCATGCTTCTCATTCTGTTCTTATTACTTTATTTTCCTCCCCAACTCCCCGTTTTTTTTTTTCCAGGATAAAGCCCAATTACTATAAATGTAAGCAACATTAGTAATTTAAGATGATCTCATAGATCAGGGTTAGGAAGACTCATTATCCCTTTCACATGACAGTTGACTACCCAATACTGTAAGTAGTAACTGAGATCAGCAATAATAAATTCCAGTGTTGCAGCATTACCCCTATTTGTACTGTAAATATTACTCTTCTCACTGGTTTTCTCCTGCTCTCTAAAAATGTGTACCAAAATGTGGCTAGAATATACTGAATACAGCACATTATCCTGTGTGTTATATGGAACTTAGCAGGCAATATTTGGCTCACAGATCAAAGCACCCAGAATCAGGCCTGTGTCTTACTTCCCACTGCAGTCGGTGAAGATCCAGTCAAGACAACTTAGTCCAGAGTCAACTCAGCTGACTAGACACCTATGTCTACCTCTGGGTGAGCTAAGTAGCCTTCTAGGCTGAACTAACCTGAGTAGATGCCCATGGACCGTAAGTGGAGGTTAGACACCTACTGGATAGGTAGATGTCTTCTCCGGTCTTAATCTGCAAGCTGAATCCATCTGCTATTTCTTTCCTCAAAAAAGGAGCAATTCCATGACTGTAATTTATTACTTTTGCTATCATTCTTATTGCAGAAAGAGTCACAGGTACAGATCAATATACTGTACACACACAAAAAAGGACAATTTTAGCTCAAAGAACCCAGATCCAGGTATAACTGTACAGCAGCTGTGGAGATCAATAGGAGTCACAGTAATGCTCTTAACATAGTCTCTCTACTGATAACCTCACAAATAAAATGAGGAAACATGGTCTGGATGGAACTTCTGAGAGGTGAGTAAACAACTTCTCTTAGAGACTAGCTACTAGTAAACACTGACAAAATGGACAATTACATCAGTTGGGGTCCTTCATATTTTCACTGATTACTGAGATGATTGAATAGGGAGGATGCTTACTGTATTTGCACGTGGCATTAAGCAGGCGGGACTGCAAATACAAATTAGTATTCAAAGCAATCCTGACAAACTGAAGGTACTGCATAAAGTAAACAGAAGGTACTGCATAAAGTAAAAAATGCTGAAAGATGCAGCAGACAGAAAAGAATAATCAGCTGTACAAATGCAAACCTGCACCAGGAGGAGATATTTGCGTTATGGTGGGTCATAGCAGAATGTAATTCAGTAACATCATGTTGAAGGAAAGCTAAAGGCAGTACTGGGAGGCATCATGAGAGACCTGAAGCAATCCTTCCACGTTATTCAGTGTTAGTGAAGCTTCAACTGGAATAGTGTGATCAATTTAGAGCTCAAGAAAGACGTTCACTAACTGGAGAAAGTATAGAGGAGAGAAATTCAAATAATCAGAGGGCATGAAAACATAACCTGTAAGAAAGAATTGAAGGAAGTGGGTTGCATAACGTAGAGAAGAGAAGGCTGAGGGAAAATCTGCTGAAAATATTAAAATATGCAAAAAACAGCTGCAGGGATTAGATTCCTAATATCCATAGTGAAAAAACACTCTTAAACAGAAGACAGTGAAGGACTGGAAAAGATTGCAGCAGGTGGCTGTTAAGACATATCCTTAGATGCCTTTAAGAACAGTTTAGATAAATGTTTAGGTATAGTCAATCCTACCTCCAGATGGTGCAGTGAATTAGGTGACCTCCTCAGGTCTCTTTCCATGCCCCTGGGTGTAACAGTGCATCATGACCATTTTGTCACAACATCTTTCTCTTGGGTAAGTTCATGATGCATGACCCCTGAGGAGAGGGGCAGCCTGCAGAGGCCTGGCAACATTTGGCTTGTTAAAGTGTAGGCTAAGGTAGCCTATTTGTTCTGACTGTTTTTTGGCAAGATGAAATCTAGCTTTAGCTTGCAGCTGTGAGCATGAGCTCTCAGTGCCTGCTGCAGATGCCTGTAGAGCTGAGGCAGATTTAACCCAAAGTCTTGAACATACCTCTCTGCGTCTGCTTTTACCCTTTTTTTCCCCACACTTTTTCTCTCCAAGAGTGATTTGATTCTGTTTCTCCTGGTTTACATTTTTTACTTCTGTTCTTGCTAATACTCTGCACTTTCCAAAGACCTTAAAGCACTTGTCATGTAGCTAGGAGACTTAGAAATCTCTTGAGGCTTGAAGTCAGTATCAGCACTAATCCTTCATTACTACAATGCTCCAGCAATAAATAGACTTGCTACTGGTCTAAAGTACAGTGTCAGAAGCACAAGAAATAAGATATCTTATTTTTGAACAAAGGAACAGAGAGGCCTAGGCTTTATAACTGTGAAGGTATATGGGAAAGAGGATGGCCAAAAGGCAGAGGAAAAGGTGTTTTGAAACCTCAGAAAAGAGTCCAAGACAAAATATTTTGAGGGAAGAAGGTAGTGGTGAGGCATAGGGATATGATTTGTAACTACAATGCAAAAAAAGATGTAAATGTTCGTTCCATAAAGAATAGACACATGGAGCTACATAGACTATCAGAGCAGGAGTCTCCTGGGAGTCTCTGCTAATGGCAAAGAGCAAAGGTTAAGTGAAGATGTGTGAGGAGCCTCAGCCTTTCCCGGAGTGAGCTTTGCTGTGTGTAAGCCTCTGCTAAAGCACTATAGCTCAAAGATGCCAATTCAGGAGGCTCCTGGGCAGCTTCACTGACTGCTTGTAATGCAGTATCACCTTTCACTAACCCTGTTTTTCACTACAACTGATCAAAGCAAGTGGAAGTACTCCTATTCTCCACCTCCCCACTCCTCCAACCCCAGCTGAAGAGGGCATTATGTTTGTGTATTCTCTGCTTTCCTACCTACTTATCTGTGCTCCTGGAACAGCTGACTTTCAACTGAAGCGACATTAAAATGCCCTCTCCTGAATTCAAAGACAAGCTAGCGGGGAAGAAAAGCCCCACAAAAACAGACCTTCAGTTGCACCAGGAAGGAGTGAGGTGCAATTGCTCATCTTCTGCATTCAGCAGAATACCTCATCATACAATACAATGATGTGCCACACCATGCTTTTTCTGGTTTTAAGGTTTGTGGCGTTTCTTTCCCCTGTCTGCACTTACATACAACAGCAAGAGCCTGCTGGACTTTGGCTCCCCTGCTACCTTTCAAGGCAATGAGCAGCTCCATATTGCCTGGTGTTTAGCACCATCCAGCTGTATTTTACTGGCTGGTTGGAGTGTGAGAGGCAGCAGGGAAACAGGATGATTGTGGGAAGCTCCTCTTTTTTTGCAGCAATTATAATTCCTTCAGTCACAAAGAGACCACAGCTACATTGTCTGCAGGGGAACACAAATGCCCCTTACAGCTCAAGAACATGTATGATCAATGGAACATTTTGGACAATAACTATGATCCAGAATATGACCAAAGTCAACAAGGAGATAGGGTGACATTACCATATTTTATTTGAAGATAACTGAATCTGTAATCTGCCTTGAAAACACTAAGGTTATGTACCTTCTGGAGAAGCAAGCACCAGACAGTAGAATGCTTTGTCTCTGTCTCATTTAATTGCCATGGCCTTTTCAAATGCCAGCACTGAAAAATTTTCTGTACTGAGATCTAAGTACAGGACATGTGTTCAGGCTCTGAGGCTTCATAGTACTACAGTAATAACCAAAACATAATTTGTAATTGTATTCTGAGGTGTCGTTCTGATTTTGTTGGATTATGGATCATCGCTGAGTATCAGACAAATCTACTAAAGCTAGACACATAGAAGAAAAAATAACCTATTTGTTGATAAAACTCGAGATTCTCCATTTTGCTGCTCATAGATATAAACCAAGTTGTTCTGTCACTTTCATTATAAATAAAAACAGCTTCTCTGTCTCCTGGCAGGCAACATGTTTTCTTCTCCCCTCCTTCCCTCTCCCTCAGGGACTGATATTTTGATGGGAGCACGATTAGATATTGGAAAAAGAAGAGGAATCTTGCTAGAACAGAACCAATGTCAAGAGAATGTAATAAAAGACCACACTGTTCACACGAAAGAGAACAAACAGGTACTTCATAACATAGCTGAGACACATCACCTTTTTGCTTGCCTATTCAAAAGCAAATAGTGACAATAGTTTGTCTTACGTGGAACACAGATCAAAATGCTAACAAGATGAAATAACTATCAAATAATGAGGCCTGTGATACAAATTGTTAATCTTATGATATTCCTCTTCAGTGTTTATTTCTATTACAAATATTTACAATTAATTCCTCTTGCAGAGCACTAACAATGTTGAAATACAACTAAAATTGCTACAGACTATGACTAATATTAGTGCAGGATAGGATGGGACTAGCTAACTGCAGAATATATGCAGTGACAGCTCTCCTTTGAAATAAACTATTTGATGCTGTGTATGGCATGTATGAATTTTAAGCTATAGCTTGCATCTGGAAGTGCTTGAGTATTTCTTCACAGTAAGACATTCAATTCTTACATTATTTCCAGTGGACAGAACTGAGATACACACTTCATATCAGCTACAGACAGACAGACATTTATGAACAGAAAAGCCTTCTTTTTTTAAACATGTCTAATCATAACCAAAATAATGCCTCTCAGAAAGAATGTCGTTCCATACTTAGGAATTAATGACATCATTTAAATTTTATGCTGTAACATTAAGCTGTCCCCAGACGTTAATATTCATTGTATTTTATCTTCTCTCCTCCATAACATCCAGAGGTTATGGAGCCTGGTGTTCTTCGCTTGGTGATTTTCAGATTTTTTTATCCCTCAGGCCCATGTCACACCTCAGAATTTCTGTAGGCAACCACGCATCTTCAGCACAGTTTTAATTGGAAATCCTGTGAAGGTGATGTTAGCTCCATAGTCATCTGCAGATCACTTGTCACAGTCTCACAGAACACCATGCTTTGAAGACAAACAGTTCCTTGGGATTCATTTACAGGGTACAAAGAGTAATTTCCTTTAAAATTCAGAATGACATTATTTGGTGGGCAATAAGCAACATCATTATCTCTGGAACAGGTCCTTGGTTCAGGATGCTTTTTACAGTCGCTGGAATGAAGAAGACCAGCAGGCTATGAATATTGGAAATGGTTTTAAATAAATTACACAGTTACTGCCCGTGTTGTCATATTATCTAACCTTGGTCATTTGGGGAAAGATTATTCTGAATGCACAGCGCCAGTTTAAGACATAAACCGCAGAGCCAGGTTCCAATGTCCCCAAGTTTAAAAAGGTCCTCAAATCCAACTGTGTGCCCTGGCCACATAAGGCCTACTGTATGCCTGCAAGATTATCTACAGAGGAACTGTGTTCTGGGTCTGCAGAATCCCTGTGTTTACCTTTATTAGAATGTGCCCTACCCACAGGCGCTGCACCTGTTTCTGCGGTCATTGGTCAACATTCATGTGGAGCTCAGGACGCCTTGCATAGGCTGTTACCACGAATACTTCTCAGAGGGGAGTGAAAACAAATTACAGCTATTCCTAATGAAGAAGCCAATCAACATCAAACAGCTGTCATGACAATATTCCATGTCTGGATCAATTAAATGTCACTACATTCACTCCTCTACAGTACCTGTGCCAATATCTGCGCTATCTTAACCTCCTGTCACCATAAAGTCCTTCATCTAAGCTTTACCTGCACTTCAGTATGTACTGTTCATTGCCAAAGTCTTATGCATCTGCAAGCTCTTTTTCAAGCATAGGAAACCACTGTGAAAGTAGGTATAGCAACACTGCCATATCACAACAAGATGAGGACTAGACACAAAATTTCACAACACATTTTATAAGGCATGAACACTATTTACTTTACAAAGGCAAAGGAAAACATGACATGGAAAATTCTAGGCATGATCTTGGGAGTGATAAATCAAACTTTTAGATAGAGGAGAGTTCCCTGGAAGGAGTCTGTTGTCGTTTGAGGCATGACTGCCATCTCCCTTCCCATTCAGAGCAGCCAGAAAGACTGTTCAAGTGAACAACAGCACTGCTTCTTTTTCTGGGTACCTCTACCCCTTCTTAGGCCAGAATCTCACTATTTCCTCACATGTATTAGCGATGTGTTCAGTATCAGTGAAATGAAATAGTGTGAATGCAGCCACCAACCTGCCTTCAAAAGGCCTCTCTGGCCCTGCATCAACATGTAGCTACAACACATAGCTTTGAAACCTGCAAGTTTATCTCTGACCTTTTGATCAACCTGAGTAAATACAGACACTACCAGCCAGCTCAGCTCTACAACACCGTTCGCATTAGCACTGCAACCTGGAAAAGAATTTTATGCATTGTGATGTCCTAGGAGCATGAAAATATTGTTGGCTTTCCCTGGGAGACAGCTCAAGGCCAGAACAGAGGGTTTTAAGAGTTTGACTCCTGGCTATATAATTCAGTGGTACAGACTAGATTCTGCAAGATCTTTCACCACTCACCATGGGACCAAGTCTACGGAGCACAGACCCTAGCAACTGTGCAATGGAGTGCTAATTCATGCAGTGCAACTCCTTCTTCAGAGGAAAACGTATTGCTGTTTCTCAAGGGAATGATATTTTGCAATGCAGTAAAAGCCAGCGTTCATGGGGATGTGGCTACTGAGTGCCAGTTTAAAAGATACAAGTACATCAAAGAATCTCACTTCAGAATACATTCCCTCATTAAGCAAGCCTTTTGGTTATATAATGTTTGCAATCCCAGAGTTCCCTATGAAAATGTCAGGGTTTTTTTTCAGAAATACTACATATATTTGCTAATTAATCATAGTGTGTTTACTTTGCTCATCTCTACTATTTTTATTGGTCAGTCAATCCCAGATGAGATACTGACTATTCTAATGAACTCAGGGTATTTGAAATCACTAGCCAATATTCAAAAGGCCATTCCTACTGGTATTGTCTATACATATTCTCCGAGTATGAAAGTATGCAAATATACTTGGTTTATTAAAACCTTACATTGGTGCTAAGGCATTTAATGACTGTGAATTCATAAGACCTGATTGACACAATTGCTTCAATTGCTTCACTTGACTGACATAACTTAAAAGTCACATTTGTTTGCCAGAAGAATTACCAGATGAGATATTTCTTGCACCTCTGTCCAGGTATCTCTGGGTAGGTACCAGTTCCAGAAACCTGTGTGGCTTAGACAAAAGTCTGTCTAACTTCAATGAACTGCCTGCACACATTAATATTCTTTTCATCTAAAATCATGCATGAAGAACAAACCAGTTTTATCAAACACAGGAATTTTAGAATTGCAATAAAAACCATAACGCAGGCTCTCAGAGTACAGTCCTTGATACCAGTATGAATCTCTCCAACAACTCCAACAGTCCCTGGAAAAAGATCACAAAACACGTTGGTGATCAGCAACATGCCAAGCAAAAAAAGAGTGGCAGAAGTTGCAGATGGCTATAAAGTAGTCCCTCACACCACAGTCTGCAATACTAAAAAAATTCAAACAATGCAACTTATTTTGTGACCTTATCCCAAACTGACAGCGAGACATAGCAGATGAACCAACCTGCAGCTGAACCAGCCATATGCACAACATAAACAAGAGCAGTAAACAGTGCTACTGTGTTCAGAAAGACATCTTAGCAGTTTCCATTTCCCTGACTGTTATGCATATATTGCTTGCAGATACGTGCAGGTAACGGGAATAAAGACTGAGAGAGTTCAGGCTCACTCAGCAATGGTACAGAATGCCAACAATGGGGAACCAGAAGAAAATAATGCAAAACAAGACAGACCAAAAGGATATTAGGGAGGCAGGCAATGCTTCAAAAAGGGCACAGACTCAAATCAGTGCATGGGCTGATCCCAGGGCATCATTTGGAGTTCTAACAGAACATTTAAAATAAAACAATGCTTGTCTGAACAAGCAAAGCAGAAGGAAATAGCCTTGCTGAGTACCTTATTGCAAGCACCTGCATACAATGAATTCCAAATGTCTGACACATCACCATCAGGTATCAACCATTCCCCAGAAGGGCATGAAAGAGCAATGGCCACTGCATACAGAAAGGAGGCAATCAGTCAAATGCACGCAATGGCTCAGGACCAAGATTTTAATCCCAACAGAGAAAACGCAAAAGGCTCACCTTGATTTTTTCCTGCCATCTGCTGTGAAATGATAATTGCCAGAAGATGAAGGGTCAGTGCTGTTCTTACTCAACCATGCAGACAGTAAGGTCAGGCATTTGAACATGACAATCTTCTGTTTTCACACTGCAACCTAGATGGTTGATGATATTCTAGATTCTAGATGATATTCTGATTCAAGAAACTAGTTCATGAAGATAATGCTGGGACCAGGTGAGGTCTTTAGGTAAAACAGCTAAAGTTACTCTTGGCCCCGACAACTCCATTCAATGCAGTCACCAGCAACAAAACACTAGATCTCCCTGAGCTGAGGAATGGGAGGGACAGAGAAAAGGTCCCCTGGTGCTGTCTGGCTTGTTGCTCTTTGTAAAGTAACAGCATTTTAAAATATCTTGTCTAGCACTGACCTCCTCCAAAACCTACCATTCATGAAACACAACTCACAGTAACACTAACTACATGCTGGCTACCTCATGAAAATGAAACACTGATCATGAGACATGTGAGATGAGACCAAATAATATTTTTACCTGAAAACTGTTGTTTCAGTGTCTGTATGTGACACTAGTTAGAATTCTGATGCATCTAATTCAAAACATTTTTATTTCATTGAAACTAGAAGAGAAGATTGGCTTGTGTAGGGGATCTGAAAACAAAAAGTGAATGCAGCAAGCTCATTCTGCAGAAAACAGAGACTTACAACTGATCCTGGCTGCACTGAAGAGAAGTGCTAATATAAACAAAACACCTTTGCAAGGTAGGCTTATTAAAATAACCAAGTGTTTCAAAAGAAGCAGGCTAAAAAATGGAAGGCATTAAGCAAAGACAGATGTACATACTTAGAGAGACAAAAAATAGCACAAAGACAACATGAAAAGCCCCGCTTATATATATCCAGATTCTGTGGATTTTAAACTGTTGTACATCTAGTAAGTGGACACATATGTATTTTTCTAATTCTCTGGATGAGGCTTGTCTTTTATGGAAATGAGTAAAAGGAAGCATGCAAGGAAAAGTTGATGAGGAGCTGGACTTGGAAATGTATAGGGTAATTAAAGATTTTTGAGAAAGTTTAGGCCTTAAAAGAATGAAAACTGTGTATACAATAGAAAGAAAAATAACATGAGTATGGAAAATCTACCCAAAGTCTCAAAAAACAGAATCAAGTCCTGACCCCAGAGGATTTAGCACAGAAATATTTGGATTAAACTCAGCACTTTGCAATGCCAGGATTTTGAATGTTTAGAAAACACAGAGTGCAAATGGCAATTATAAGATAAAAACTTGATTCTGGTCCAGCATACAGCTAATGCTGTTTGTATCTATGGGTGCTCAAAATCTGCGCTATGATGTTAATAATTAGCAAGGCCCCTTTCCTATGTAAAAAGGTTCTCCCTGCTCATTCAGGAAGCTGTATCAGCTTTGCTTCAGAGCACTGAGGGGCACTAATGAAATGCACGGAGAATGACCAGGACAGTGCAGGCCTTTGCAGAGGTAGTCTTAGCTTCTGTGGAAGAGCAAGGAGCCAATTCGTCTTGCTTGCTGCTTGCACAACCTCTTGCTGCTTCTCAGGAACAAAGACAAGATCCCATGGTCTGTACAAAACAACGCAAGTGATAAGTTCCCAGGGAAGATTCATATTGATTTCTCCTTTTCTTCTAGGTTAGAAGTATTAGTTAGCACTTCTGTCACCTTTACTGAAGTTCTCCAGCTCCCCACAACCCTGTCCAGCCCAGCCATGGGCCTCGCTGAGCCAGGCCCATCTGTGGGCCCATGGCCGAACCCATCCTCAGGGATATGCCCGATGCCTGGAGCTGGGGCTGCCCCTGTGCTCCCAGCTGCTCCTGGCTGGGGGTGGGACATGCCTGGGCTGCCAGGGCCTGCCCTGCCACCCTCCCATGGGGACACCCCACAGTCCTGGCCCCCCGGCCTCGGGAAGGTGCCAGCCTGGCTGCACCATGGCACTCTGACCCTTGATCTGTGCTTGCACTATGGCTCTGTGTGCTCTCAAGTAATGTGTTTACATTCACTCATCACCTTTACTAATAGGCTTAATACTCTTGCAGGTTTTATATTTAATGATCAGTGTTACCTTGAATGGAATCTGACTGATAAAATATTCACTTTTTGCTTGTTAGCTCTAGATTAATGTCAGACTGTTTTATGTTGGATTAAAAATCTTGGCTATTAACATTTAGCCTCTCCAGTTAACATTCACTGCTAATCAAGATATATTTTGGTCATGGCTGATACTACCGTAGGGCAAAGGGACAGACTAGACAACTTCCTGAGACTCCTTGCAGCAGTTTTCCCTTATTGGAAAGCCTGGCATGGAGCTTATGCTCATTTAATTGTATGGTATTTCAAAAGAACTGACATGTGCTTTCACAATTTCTGCGCTGATTGCTTTAGAGAAATTTTAAATTATGAAAAATGTATGTTTAAAAATTAGTTTAAACCCGCCTGTCTCCTGTAGCATCAGTATTCAGCAGACACCAGAAGAATGGCATGACCTGTTTGCAGACCACAGAGGTAGCAAACCACGTTCACCCTACCTTCAAGGGATTCTCTACCACAAACCAGAAATGAAGTACAAACCAAATTCACTAGGTGCCTGAAAGCACCAAGTCTCAGTGTATGCTTCTGGCTGATGGACGATGCAGTCTGGCCCTTCAGAACCAAGCTCTTTGTTATCTTTTTCTTTCTCTTTCTCTCTCTCTCTCATAGTTTCTCTGCATGTGACTGGGCTCCCCAGTTCAAGAAAGATGAGGAATTACTAGAAAGAGTACAGAGGAGGGCTACAAAGATGATTAGGGGACTGGAGTGTCTCTCCTACAAGGAAAAGCTGAGGGAGCTGGGCTTGTTTAGCCTGAAGAAGAGAAGACTGAGAGGGGATCTTGTAAATGCTTCTAAATATCTTAAGGGTGGGTGTCAAGAGGATGGGGCCAAACTATTCTCAGTGGTGCCCAGCAACAGGACAAGGGGCAATGGGCACGAACTGGAACACAAGAAGTTCCAGCTGAACATGAGGAAGACCTTCTTTACATTGAGGGTGACAGAGCACTGGAACAGGGTGCCCAGAGGGGTTGTGGAGTCTCAGTCTCTGGAAATATTCAAAACTTGCCTGGACAATGTCCTGTGCAGCCTGCTTTAGGTGAATCTGCTTTAGCAGGGGGGTTGGACTAGATGATCTCCAGAGGTCCCTTCCAAGCCCTACCATTCTGTGATTCTGTGACTGTGGTGCCCTAAGGCTGCATCTAGACTTTCCTGTGCTCCTGAGCCTGAACTTCTGACCATCAAACAGCCGAAAATCTGTCAGGTCCTTGTGCCCTGACCCCAGTTATGAAGGTCTGGGACCCACTGTGGTGTGCTATGTTGTCCATCTAGCCTGTGTGCCCAGGCTTCCGCCCTGTGCAGTAGGGGACGGTGGCAGTGGTGGGAAAGGGTGGGAAGCAGGATGAACACTTAGGGCTCGCTGACATGGACCAAGTGCAGTGGGAGTTTGTATCCAGACCCAGGAATTCAGAAGAATTCCTGGCTGTGATCATAACGTGGTCGCTGAAGTGCCCTAGCGATGCAGGTACTAATACAGCTTGAAGGTAACAGAGGAATCCATTCTGCCACTTTGATTAAAGGCGACGTTAGCATGTATTATCTGCCAGTGGGAAATTTCAGCAGTGAAAACTGCCTTGCCCTGAAGCAGAATCTTTCCCCCTGAATATGATGAAGAGAGACTGTAACACTGTGGTGGGTTGACCCTGGCTGGATGCCAAGTGCCCACCAAAGCTGCTCTATCATTCCTCTTCTCAGCTGGACAGGGGAGAGAAAACATCACGAAAAGCTTGTGGGTTGAGATAAGGACAGGGAGATCACTCAGCAATTATGGAGCAGACTGCTCCAGTGTAGGTCCCCCATGGGGTCACAAGTCCTGCCAGCAAACCTGCTCCAGCGTGGGCTCCTCTCTTTCCATGGGTCCACAGATCCTGTCGGGACCCTGCTCCAGCGCAGGCTTCCCATGGGGTTACAGCCTCCTTCGGGCATCCACCTGCTCTGGCATGGGGTCCTCCACAGGCTGCAGGTGACATATTAACCTCCATGGGCTGCAGGAGGACAGCCTGCCTCACCATGGTCTTCACCACGGGCTGCAGGGGAATCTCTGCTCCAGTGCCTGGAGCACCTCCTCCCCTCCTTCTTCACTGACCTTGGTGTCTGCAGAGTCATTCCTCTCATGTATTCTCATTTCTCACTCCAGCTGCAGTTTGTGCCAAATTGGTGTTTTCTCCCCCTTCTTAAATATGTTATCCCAGAGGCGCTACCACCGTTGCTGATTGGCTTGGCCTTGGCGAGCGGCGGGTCCGTCTTGGAGCCAGCTGGCATTGGCTCTATCAGACATAGGGGAAGCTTCTAGCAGCTTCTCACAGAAGCCACCCCTACAGCTCGCCTGCTACCAAAACTTTGCCATGCAAA
>VZTL01077417.1:0-21937 GCA_013400535.1 Scopus umbretta | reverse complement strand
TGGCGGAGCGTCGCGGCGGCGGGGGAGAAGCTGCGCTGGTGCTCGCCGCCTCCCCGGCCTGAGCGGGGCCCCTGCGGGAAGCCCCGGGGTGCGAGCGCACCCCGACCGGCTCGGTGGAGCTGGCTGAGCGCTGTCCCCGTAATTCAGGCTGCGTGCCCCATGGTGCAGGCAGTATTTTGCTCTTGTTTGGTTCATGACTTTTATTGGTTTTTATCAAATGTCATTAAATTTTATTATTTTTATTTTAATTTTATTGTGGTTTTAATTTTTTGATTTTCTGGGGTTTTTTATTTTATGTTTTGGGTTTTTTTTATTTTACGTTTTGGGGTTTTTATTTTATGTTTTGGGGTTTTTAAATTTTCTGTTTTGTTTTTTTTTTTTAATTTTCTGTTGTGATGGGTTTTTTATTTTCTGATTTGTTTTTTTTTAAAATTTTCTTTTTGTTTTTTCTGTTTTTTTTTAATTTTCTGTTTCTTTAAAAATTGTTTTCTGGGGGCTTTTTAATTTTATTGTTTTTTATTATTTCTATCTTCTTATTTCTTTATTTTCACCTTATTTATTTATTTATTCATTTAGTTTAAATCTTATTTTTCTGTTTCCTCCACTGTCCAGCTCCAGCATCCCCGAAACCTGTGTAATTCTTACTGGAGCCCCTGGCAGTTTTGGGCAGGCGAGGCTATATGCGCTCTGCGTTCTCTGCGCTGAGGCCAGGTGTGTTATGCAGAGGCCCTCGCTCACGCATGATTAATTTAAATCTTGGGGTGCCTTCTGTTTGGAGCAGGGAGAAGCATTAAGGAAAAAAGCCTGAAATCAGCTGGATCGTGTAGTAAGTTTCTAGTTCCTCAATCAGCACAGGTGTGGATTTGAGAGCATGAGCAGTCTGGCAGGCATGGGCAGCAGGCCTGGAAGCCTTGTTGCGCTGGGTAGCGATCTGTTGTTTTTAACCTAATCCTGGCTGGAAGACCACTGTGCCTGCCCAGAGAGAATCTCTCTCTCTTTCTCTCTCTCATGCATTTTGTTCCGAGATGCACATGCCTAAATAAATTGTTTATGTGCAGTAGCTTTCTTTTTCTGTGCCTTTGACGTACCACACAGTTGCTTTTTGGCCTGTTAGCGTTGGGAGGTATGCAGTGTGATAGCTTCTGTGCTGTACGTTCATCTCCTCAGTGCATCATGAGTATGCATACGTCCACAGATCCGAGTGGTATCTCTTGCCAAACTGCAAACAAATTACTCGAGATGTGTTACAAAACATGATTTTATCCATCCTTTTTTTTTACATGGCTTTTAATTTCCACTATTTATTTATATATGATTCTAGTTCTCTATTTCACCATTATCTTAAGGCCTGCAGCATGCAATTTGAATGATATACAAAATGCAGTCAAAAAAGTCATTAGCCTTACTTTCTAAGAATGATTCTCTGATAACAAATTGCCAGATAATTATGGAATGTTTCAAGTATGTTTATGCGATTAGCAAAAATTAACCATCGCTTTTCTATCCTATAAAGCACAGTTGATTCTGACCAGAGTGTTATGGCTAATTTTTAACTTGCACCATGTTTCACAGCGAAAGTTGATTGCAGAAAATTAACTGGTGGTAGCTGCCTATTCATGCCTTCTAAATGAAAACATTTCCAGTGCTGTGCTTTTGCACAGGAGTAGTGCTACATGTTCCCTGTGTTCAGTGGGTTGGAGTGAAAGAGTTAGTGTAACAGCTTTTAACGTACCCTTGTTTTTCATGGTTGCCATGGAAATATTTTCATGGCAGGCCTGCACAGCCCACGTAGATTTTTCTGAAAGAGCACTCGGAACAGAGAAGCGGTGCTGTACCATGTTGAATTGTGTGCTTTGCTCTCTGCTACCTGCAGACAGCAGCGAGTGGCAGGGCGGGTGTAAGGAACTGGTTTTCTATTTACTTCCTTTTTCACCAAATCTTCGCCACTTGCACTCTGGTTTCACGCTGTAGCAACTCTTCTGTCCTCACGCAGGGGCTGGAAAAATATACAGGTACAAAAATTACTAATGACTAAGCACCTCTCTTCAGTCAGTTTCCTTTAGCTACTGTGTTGCCCTCTGGATTCACCTCTGTCTTCTGCCCACACGCTTCTCTGTAAATCATTGACCTTGCAGCCAGGCGATGGAACTATGGTTTTGTATCTCCTTGCTCTGATTGAAAGCTCTGACGTATCAAACTGCTGAAGAGATCTCTTCCCCTGTCTACTGGAGAATGAAGTGTACGATTTTTAAAATGGGTCGCTCCTTGGAGACCAGGTTTGCTATTGCTCCAGATTTGACGTGCATTCGTCCAGAAAGTCACTGTTTTTGAGCCGCCTGAAGCGCAGCCGACTGAGACTTTACTGTTACTGCCTTTAGGTGAGGAAGGCATCAGTCGGTGCACCGCTGTAAAACAGTGGAAAGCACGTAACCTTCAGAGTAGGTGTGCTTGAGTTAGCCGCCACAGCTATAGGCAAAGCGGGTAATCACAGAAGAAACAAAGAGTTGCTGTGCTGATGCGAGGATGCGAACAAACATGTTGCAGAGGTGCCATTCATCTCTCTCTTTTCTATTTATTTATTTAGGTTAAGAAAAGCTGTCCATTCGCAGTGCTCTGACCCTCTTTGGCAACAGTTCTGCCCATCTTTTCTCCAGATTAAATTAGTAGGGTTTAAAATGTAAAGAGTAAAAAACCTGACTGTGGAACAACAGTGCAGAGGCCTTCACAACCCTGGCAGTCACTGTTCTCCTCTGAAAGGGCTGATGTTTTATCTGAAGATACCACTTCCTTTGCTGAATCATTTTCAGTGTCCTAATTTATTGCAGGTTTGTTGAAAAACAAAGAATAAAACTAAAGAATTGGCTAATCTAAGTGTTAGGTAATGAAGATCTGATTCAAAATTAGTCTTCATTAATTTCTTCCAAGTCTAAAAAAAGTGGTCTGTGGCTTCTCTGAAGATTTCAGATTATCCTAGTACAGTTATTACAACAAAGAAGACATTTGAGGAACAGGAGGATTTACGATGCAGTGGATTCTGTTTTATGAGTAAAACTTCTGCTGAAGTCCTTGAAATTTTAGGGGATGGTGGGGATTAAAAAGTATTTTAGAAGAAAATTTCCCAGCTTAAAAATGCATATATGAAAATGCTTTGCCACGCACTGTATGTAGTATGCCTGGTACTAAGGAATGTTTAGATCAGAAATGTAAAAGGTCCTCAGAGAGCTGGAACTTGTGTTGTGACGCAAGTTTGCTCTCTTTTCTCAGAGCTGCCTCTTTTTCCTTGAAGGATTCCTTAAGCAGGACAGTAGAAACAACTATGAGAAAATTGTGAGGTCGTGTCATCAAACTTGCTTATCTTCTTAACTAATTGAGACACCGATGACAGGAATTTTCTTAAAATCAAAACTTGGAATCTGTTCAGAGGTTTCATTTAAAAACTTCCTCCACGTTTTCAAAACTGCCTTCTTGTCCCTGCTTTTGCCATGGGGACCCCCCTTTTTTTTTTTTTTTAAAAAGAAGCTATCAGATTTTAACCTAATGTTATGCCAGTCCTATTTAAGAAAATGCTTCTCTTAAATCACTGGTGCACAGATTTTACAATTAAAGTGAGGTTTATTTATTTCCCTGAAAGGTAAAGCCTTTTTTTAATTATGACAAATGTTATTTGAAGTATGCTTAGTGTTTTCCTGTTCACAAGTGACTTGCCATGTTCCTGTAAGTTTAGAACCAAAACCTACTGTAAGATAAAATATTTCTATTGAAATATTAGGGGTTTAAAATATTTACATAGCTTTTCTTGTGTTATTGAGATACTGCTATGCTCTTAAGTCTTGCTTTGTATTTGTATGAAGCTCCAATGTGCTGCATAATAGTAACTTTCACTGCATCTGTGAGCCAGTTTCAAATTACTTAAAAAAACAAACCAAAACAAAAAAACAAACCCCAAACAAAAAAGCCCCACCCAACAAAACAGGTCAGGTGCTTGGGGGGCTATTATCTAAAATAGACTGAAGCAGAGGGCAAAATTGTTTTTCAAAACAAATCTTGGGCCATGTTATAAGAAAAGTATACAAGAGATACATAACCTCCACTACTTATCAATGTTTTCTTTTTGCTTCCTGGTAGTAATTTACAGTGTCAAAATATTCCTCCTTTGAAAAGATAGTTTGCCAAATGAGACACTATTATTTGGACAACATTATCAATCTAGCAGTCCTATACTAGATACCCATTTGGAGAGGAAACCCCCAAACCAAAACAAAATGTGGGCATGGATGAAATAGCTGTGCATGATGAAGTGGATTGGGCCCATCCATGGGAGGATTGTGACCCTTTCCAAGGGGAACCACCCTTTCCAGGATACGCTCAGGCAAAGGGAATCCAAGACAATTCCCTGTCAGTTGATGTGATGAAGCTCTTCGTTCACATTTTCAATTGTCTATACAATTGTCAATTGTACCTGCCATCAGGGGGTTCTTCTTTTTGTGTTCAACGACTCTCATAGCTACTGCAAAGGAGTATGAGGCAGTTAGGTGGAGCCTGCCATTCTACTTCTAGATTTTTCACAAAAACCTTGGCAATACACAGTAAACAGGACAGAAAGCAGCTGCATTATGTTGTGAGATAGTTTGGTAGCCCAGACAGCAGGGACAGTGTTGTAAGTCACTGGCTGGTATGTCCTAATTGGTCTGAAAGTTGATTTGATAAGAAGCTTTCTATTCTACCTGCAGGAGCCATCTCATCTCCCAAGGTTCGGAGCGATGTATCACTAAGAAAAGCTTTTCCATTAACGTATTTAACCATTATGAATGGGTGGTACTAGCGAAAGTTCATTCTGTCTGTTCAGCAGAATGTCATAACCATTCTGGAAGGGTCAAAAAACGTAAGTTAGGATGGCAAAACTCTATGTAAGGGATTCCTGTGTAGCTATTATGAAAATAACTGGTGGAGGACCTAAGTTTATATGTAGCAGTTGATGTTAGGGTTACAAACTGCAAAGTCCACAGGATTTTCTTACCTGTACTGCTGAGTTGCATATTTTTTTGCAAACAAGATTAGACACAGGAGAAGCTTAAAGTTCTTTGTAAGGAAGTTCAGTCCATTGTTTACTTAGACAACCACCTGCAGCGGTGCTTTTAGTTTGTTAGATTTGCCAGAGTCTAGTCTAGCACTTGACTAGAACCTAATCACACTACAGGTGTTCATCTGCATTAGTGTATTGGTTCGGATCAAGCACGTACATTGAACAAATCTCCTGACTGACCCTACTTACTGCTCTACAGTGTGCACCACAGAGCAGGCTCAGAGCATGTGCGTCAAACTCCTTTTTGCACAAGACCAAATGGGAAGACATGCTCTAGGAGCTCGCCTTTTGAGCTCCAAACCTTAATGGGATGTTCAGTCTGTAAAAAAACATGCAAGAACTAGTCTGAAATAAAGCCCCTTTCATGCATGTAGTATGGATACTGTGTATTCAGGATGCAACTGATGTACTCTGCAGATCTTCTGCTGTTCTGCCCTGTTTGCTAACAGAGACACTGCAAACTTGCTGTCTTGGGATACTTTTAGTTCTGCAGATCAAAGTTAGTAACATGGAAAGAGTAAGCATTTCAATTTTGTGCTCTTCTTCCATGAAGACACAATTGAAAATAATTTACTTGGTCATCTTGACCACAGATGTGCACCTCCATCCTCTGTCTCCATCCTCTATGTCTTCTCCTTGCCTCCTTTTTTTTTTCTTTGTTTAATTTTCTTGTAGCATCAAGAGATTGCCAAAAGATCACATTCTGTGTACTTGTGAATTTTGATTTGCTCACTTTACTCCTTGGCACCATCAAGGACAGGAGTAATTTTAAAGACATGCGATTCCGCCTGCTTCCCGCACTGTAGCAAGTGACCACAGTGTCAGTCTCCAGCAAATAGCAAGATGTTCATCATCACAGTGATACGAGCCTGGGCCAAATGCTGTTGCCCACAGTCCCAGAGGCTGTGAGGAGCAGCCCACTGCTCTGGCTCCATCCTGGGTGCATTCAGGCTGTCTAACATGATCTCAGGAGTATGCGAGGACTGAAGGACAACTAGTGAGTGAGTGGAGGTTGTCTTATCAAAAGGCAGAGAACTGTAGCAAAAGCTAAGTAGGCATGTTTGTACTGCCTAAGTAGGCAGCCTGAGCAATGCAGGCTTACACAACCCTGATAATCCTAGAGGTAAACTTCCAGTGCTGCTTGTAATATCATAAGCCAGCAGAGAATTTGCTCTATATTTACATATCTTGCACAGCGGCTAATGACAATGAATTAGGTCTTATGCATAATTTAGTCAACTGAGAAGGCTTTTCTCTTCAGAAGTTACTCTTCTGTATGTAAACAATCTGGGTGATTTTGGCGCACTTCCCACTGGCAGTTTCCTTCTCTATAGCACAAATGACAGCTGTAGTTAAGTAGATCTGTTACTTACAGATAAAAAGCCATATTGTCTCATGGCCCCTTCCCAGAACAGGAGTAGCTTGCCTTTGTGTTTTGTCTCAGTTCTGTAGCAGCTACTTCACAGAGTGCACTGATACAATGGTAAAGTTTACCATGGTTATAAAAGTTTGCTGAGCAATGCCATGGTGGATTGAAGACCTTCCTTTGGTTTTCTTTTACACAGAATGAAGGTGTCTCGATTCACTTACAAATTTCTCAGTTATGTTTCAGAAATCAGTCATCATTCAGCTGGGCTTCAATTTCTTGAAGAAATTGAATGCATCTCATTGCAGTTTCAACAGTTTAGTATTTTTATAGCCATTTTTGAACTTAACATGATTTTTCTTCTGGGCTGATAACCTATTTCATCGTTGTAAACTTAGGTCATTAAGGTTTTTGCTGCCTTGTTAGATGGTTTGTCAAAATGTGATCGTTCATCTAATTGACTACCTTTATTGCCTTATGGACCGATTTGTGTCTAAGGTTTATAGTTTTGTAATGTTGTATGATTCTTGTTTAAAGATATTTTTCACTGATTTCCATGGTCAATGAGAGTGCACTGCACTACACTGGTATTTAAACCATGAGTGTCTAGTATTCTTTTAAATAACCCATCCATGTATTTGTATTTTGCAAAACCTTTTCTGTCCTGTCAGTTTTCTGTTCAAACAGCTTGCTTAAATGTAATGTCAGTGTGAAGTCCCTTAAAAGCTGTATTTGCTCCACAAGCTGCTATTATGACCAGTGTTTGGGGCTGGTGTGCTGTAAGAGAATAGAAGGAGGAATGGGCATCAGTATCTCAGTTGTGGAGATCCTGAGTTCTGGATAAGTTAGCAAAAAAAGGAGATGCTGTCAAGCCACAGAAAAGTTGCACTGGCTTGGTCAAGAAACAGTGACAATATTATTTATGGAAAGAGCAGGCCTTCAAGGAGAAAGAGAGTGAAATATTTTCAGGGACAAAGCTACCCGCAGGAATTCAACCCAGCTTTTTCTTCTCCCCCATCTCTTCTCTCCCCTGTCCTTCTTCATGCTGTCCCCACTGCCAGGAAGATGTTCCCACATATCTAGCGAATATGTGGGACTGCTGTCCCCACCCTACCCACAGCCCCACAGGACTCGGCTGCATGGACTTAGGGAAGGGCTCTTGATGGCATCAGGAACATTAGCAGCTATGGGTGGAGAGCAGGGAACTGCTTAAGGAAATGATGGGCATCAGGATTTTTGTAGGGGGTCTGTGTGTGCTTGTGTAGAAGAAGGGAGGGCAGGGGACAGGACGGGGGAAACATAAAGTGCAGACCATCCCTGGAAGAAAGGGGAGTCCAATCTAGAAAGTTTGAGACCCCGTGAGCTACTTATAGTAACTGGTGTATATGGCAAAATACATCATAAATGCACTAATTTTTAACACTGGCTTAACACTGAAGAGTCTGGCTGTGGTTCATTAGAGCCTCTGGCACCTTGCAGTTACAAGGATAAGGTTTTGGTGGTGACCGCTGTTTGGCACTTCATGTTTCAGGTGGTTAAAGAGTTCCATGAAGTTTTAATTAACTTGAAACCTGATCATCTTACAAATACTACTTTGTACTATTCAGCTAGTTCATGTTTTTTCAGTTTCTACCATATAACTCATCTGGGAGTGCTGGGGGTAGAGAGGAAAGATGCCTTTGTAGCCTCCTGCCTCCCAGCCAGTTGATCTTTATCTTGATGGTATAATTCATATATAAAACCCTGAATGCAGTCTGTTTGGTTGACTGCACATGGCAACAGCTGATCAAACAGCCAGTTCATACTATGCATTGTGATTACCTGGGTAGCTTGCATATAAACTTGCATCCTGTTTGCTTGAGTGATAGATCTATGTTTGAATGCATTAAATATTGGAGCAAGACACCTCTTTTGTTCTAATATGAGTTAATTTTTTATGAGGCTAGCTTGGCAGAGGCCAAGTGAGTTATGCTGAATGGGGAGCACAAATGAGGAAAGGAAAGAGTGTAAATTCTTTTATTTTACACCTTAGACACTTTTCTTTTCCTCTGTGTTTCCTTCCCCTCCTCCCCCCCCCCCCCGCCATTATATCAGAATGGTACAAATCTAATGGTAGCATTTTTTTCTTTCATAACAGATGTTTTTGAGCTGTTTGGCTCATAAAGTTTCTCCTGCCTGCATTTAGAGATGGAGGGAAGACAGTCACTTGAAAATCTTATTATTCAGTTATTCCCTTTTGGGCTTCTCTGGATGACACGTATGTTCTCAGCCTTTGGTATCTCAGCTAGGGAATGGTTCATCCTGAGCTGGCCATCAAGAAAGGAAGCGGTCTTTTGGGGATATCAGCAAAGAGCTAGCTGGCATGTAAGATGATTTATATAGGATGCTGGGAAGCAGTGGGGTTGATCTTAATTTTTATGTTGTCCAAATAGATAAAAGGTTCAGAAATCCTTGTAAGCTTTACAAGGTAGTAGTATCTAGCCTGCACGTGCATGTGAGTGACCATGATAATGATAGGAATTTCCAGAGAATCATTGGGGCATGGCTTGGTGGATATTTGAAAGTGACACTGAGATATGCTTGATATAAATCTGTAATTATTAGGTGTGACTGGGTGAAAATGGTTAGCTGAAGATCAAGGACCACATGAAACAAAATTGATAGCCATGGAATGAAGGCATGGTGGCTCTGCTGGGGGCTTTGCTAGTTGACATGAGAAGTGACCTTCTCTAGATGGATGCCTGTGAGTCACCAGATACTGAGTAATCTGGGTAATTACATATTACTTTTTAATGTCAAGATATGAGAGTCATAGTCTGTTTATTTTTAAAGTTCATATCTTCTATTTGATCATGTATTTTGAGCATTTACTTTTCTCAGGGGCCTAAAACCAAAATAATTCTTTGCTTGAGAACATGCAAGATTTAGCAAAACAGGTATGCATTTTTCTTCTGAGGCAACTGCTGCATAATTTCGCAAAATTTTCCAGACATACCTCAGTCTTTTTTTTTTTTTTTTTCCCACACTGCGTTGTATGAAACACAAAACTATTCTTCAGAGTAAATCTGGCTGATGTTTTATTTGCTTGTATATCTCTTCATAACAGTAATGTCTGAAAGGATGCTTTTAGTGAACTACCCATATAGTGCCTCAGCCAGTTCATTGTGCTAAGCTTTGTTTGTTCCAATGCTATGGTATGTTTGTTGTAGTGCTACCTTGTCTTTCCGTTCTCTTTATCTCCTTTGTTCCTTCCTATGTCTGTTGTGTTTTGAGGCAGCCTAGGTTGGTAAACTAGCAGAAAGGGATGACCTAAGACAAAGGACGTGCTGGGATTGAAAGTGTGAGATAATACTGTGGTACAGATAATAATAATAATGAAATTAACTTTAACTCATCAGTATATCCTGGGGCCATAACAAAGGTCATGCAGAATATGTTTGTTGTTTTTTTTTTTTACCTGATTGGAGCCTAGAAACAGACTTCTGACTCTTCCTTTTGAAGTGTGAGGTGGGCATTGAATGGGTGTACTACTCCACGTGTAAGATACGACAAGTCCATAAATTGAACAGAATATGGAATAAATGATTGTTACTAGAAATACTCATCCTTTGAAACACTGGAGTGCCCTGTTTCATCCATCTGAAGTTTCATTGGAAACTTCTTGTGTAAAAATACAGTGGACACTAATGGCAAGCCCTGCGCCAAGGGCAGAACAGCTGTGGCTTCAACGCTTGAGCCTGGGTACCACCACACTGAAGGCATTAGGTTTCCACTCAAATGCAACAAGCTGTCTTCATGCCATGTTTGGCAGGGCTTGAGCTTAAAGCACCACCATTTTACTCATCTCACCCATAACTGGGCAGGCTCTATGTGGCTTAACCAGGTATGATGCCTGGGGCAAATGTAGACTGAATGTTTTTAATGTTGGTTTTAAGAACTCTGCTTAATAAATACTGCTCCCTGCACCATGGATGAATCATCTAGGAGCACTGCCAGGGAGAACAGGTCACAAAAAGTTGGGACTAGAGTTTATGCTAATGTAAAGTCGCGTTAACTCACGGGGATGCTCATGCTGACCTCAGTGACAAGGTCATAGAACCAGCGCTCCGGCAGAAAAGCTCATTGCCTCAGCTAGATGATGAAATGCAAAAGGAAATAAATTGTATTTGCTCATAGAGTGCCATATCCTAGGCAGAAATGTTATGTCCTTTGTACAAATATCTTACGTAAATGTACATTTCAAGCAGAGAGGCGGATTGATAATGTCTTTTTTTGCTCTTTGGGGTTTCTGTAACTGTCATGTTATTACTTTATTATTTTTTAAGTTCTCTAATGTTGTAGGTGAGTGATATTTTAATGGCATTCATTGCTGCACAGTGATACACTGTAGGAAGAGAGAGTATCTCCCCCCATGGTCAAAATAGTTGCATCAAAAAAGAGTTGCTTTGATACCTTTCACTGTACTGTTCAGCACGTGGAGGTAAGGCATTGAGAATAACCGAGAGTGACAATTTATAGAGACCCAACTCTACCATGTGTTTAGGTTCTGAACTTTATTTGTTTTATCTTTCTTCCATGAGATTGAGTTAGATATCTAAAGTACCTTTGTAAAGGTGGCCCAAATTAGGTAAGTTAAAAGGTTACCTTCACCCTGAAATCAAATGGATGTAGGTGAGGGGCTAAGTTAATAAAAAGTATTGTTGGGTTGCAGCATCTCATTGTCCTTGCAGCCCTTTGCTTTTCAGAAGTATTGTCACCTAGACAACTCTTGGAGCAATCTGTATACCATGTACCTTGTCTTGCAGAGGACTAAGAAAGCAATGAAGCAGGAAAGCTGCCTATTGTTCCTGCTCACCATTTTTGATAGCACTGTGCCAGCCTGATGCCTGATGTGAACTGAGTTTTAGGCAGTGTGCTCCCGTTACAATTCTGAGCGTGTCACTTGAATTTATAAAGGGATAATAATATTCTTCACAAAAAGCAAAATCCCTTGACCTTTCCATAATGTGAGGAAAGTTACAAAAAAAAAAAAAAAAAAAAGCCTGTATCACCCTAACTCACCCAGACTCTGGGCCAGTGTTGGTTTTCCTTTTTCGTTGTTGTTTTGTTTTTTATTTTGCTTACAATCCTTATCTATGATGCCTTACAGGCATTATTGTCTCAAGCCATTATTTCAATTAAAACGTTTTAGCTGGCTAATGATGAGTGACAGAGGTAAAGGTGACCAGTGCCAGGTTCAATGTCTCAGTGGCAGAGCAGTAATCGGATTGTGTTCATTAGAGCAGTCAACAGAAACGAAAACAATGCTATTAAATTGCAGTTTCTAACACAGTAATGCAATAAAGAAACTGTGGAAGATTTGAAGGAGAAAAACCTATTGGTGCAAAATGTCTGCTTAGCTGTAGATAAGTACATACCTTTTCTCTGGTTCTGCCCTCCATCCCTTCAGTGTAGCAGTGGTATGCAAACTGTGTTGCACTAATGGCGCTGAACTTACAGGATGTTTTTGGGACATCTCTTAAAAGGAGGTCAGAGAACCTTGAGTATAAACAAGGAGGCTTTTTATTTGAGCTTGAGAGTAATTAGGTCTAAGCAAAGGCAAACAGGATTCTTCCATTAACTGATCTAATTTTTAGATGCTAGGAACTTACCCAGAGGCTATTATGGGTTGAAGGAGTATTTTCCTGCATCCCCCAAAATTTACTTCAACTGCTTGGGGCATATTCCTCTTTGTTTCTTCCTATTACCCTTGGTCAAACGCTGCAATTGTGTTGACCACTGACAAAGGGGGTTCTCTTCAAAAGTTCTGTGGTGTTAAGACAGGTGGATTTTGTTTCACTGAGTATAGTGCACCAGTTTTGGTCAAACTAATTTATTTACCATGTGCATTCTGTATGTATTTCTGAGAAATGGAGACTCAGACATGGTAGATATGGGTTACTGTATGCAGACAACTAATAGTGAAGGAGGTTGTGTTCCCAATGTGAAACCACAGCAGTGCCAGTTTCTATAACTTTAGGTTTTGACAGGTTTGATGGTTTTCTTAACATTTCAGCTAGTTCAGGTTTCGTGATTTTTGTGAGACTCATTACTTCATTAAGAAAAGAAATTAAATTCCTGGTCCCTCTGGCCAAAATGAGACTCAGACTCAAAATCAAGAAGATGAATACAAATCTTGAGACTTCTAAAGTAACAGCTTCAAGATGTTAAACGTCCATGGACAAAGGCGGTCTGATTAGTATTTTTTAATACTTATGTTAAGAAATGCTTGAGTTCATTTACCTTGGTGACCCTGAACTTAACTCTTATTTGTTTATGTATAATAAGTTATGGTATGTTTCCTTTTCTTGCTATCAGTCTTGTGAAACTTTTTTACATCCCACAATTTCTCCATTCACCCCAGGGCAGAGGACTGTGCTTGCTCAGCAGGCTGAGTTGTTAGGCCATTTCCAAGGTGCGTTTTGTGGCAGATCCTCATGTTGAGCCTCGTGCTATGTTTGTTTATTGCCCTGGACCTTATCAAGGGTGCTCAGGCTCAGACTGCGGCGCTGCGGGCTGCTCTGCCCGCTGGCTCTGGGTAAAGGAGCATCTGTTACCTGATGTCTCTGCAGACAGTGATTTAGATGTGGCCGAACAAGTTGAGAGCAAGGAAAAAGTCCTCAAGAAACTCATCAGTTTTGGCTTCATTTTCAAGGTATGTTGCAGCAGCCATGCTTGAGCTCTCAGCTGTCTGCCTGGAGGATGACTTGGTGTGCAGCTGCTGCACCTGCAAATGCACTGGGAAAAACAGGTGTTAGCCCCGGCTCAAACACATGTTATCAAAGGGGGTGCTGTCAGCAATTAACCAAGCCAGTGTAGAGCTTGTTCACATGTGTATATCCAAGTTGTGGAGTCACGACAAAGGTAAAAATCAGCTCCTTGCCTCTTTGAAAAGTGTTGGATGTTTCTAACCTGCCTGTACAGCCAGTGTTTCTATGCAAGTCTCAAGTGTCTGGCATCTGTTACAAATGTTAAAGCTCCTCTGGCAGTATTTTGTAAACATATCTTTGGAGTTAAGATAAATAAAGAGGAGGAGAGAGAAATTATCAGTAAATTCATTGAATCTGAGGAAATCCAGGTGTGAGACATGTAAGTTCTGTAGTAAGACCTGCAAGTATGTACCGTACAAGTATAATCACAGCCTTTCTTTCTGCTCAACTTAAAGTTTTAGTTAGAGAGATAAATTTTTAAGGTTATAAAGTAAACAATTTTTTTTTGCAATCTTAGAAGCTATTGAATGAATGCCAGTGGCTTGGAGGCTCTTTCTTTGCCCCCTACATGAATTTAAATTTAAAATTTGTAGATGATTTTTATAATTGCATATATGAGAGAAAAAAGATTTTTTTTGTTTGTTTGTTTGTTTGCTCTTAGAAGGGAGATAATGAACATGGGGGAACATGATAAAGTAGTGAATAATGCACAGAACTTACATCAGGAATGGTGGGAATGCCTTCAGAAATAAACTTTATTTGCAGCTTTATTATCTATCCCCCTCCAAGTTACCTGCCCTGTCCCTTGTACATTGCAAGGGAATTGGGTGCAGCCCAAGGGAGAAATAAAATCTTGCTGATGGGCTTGCTGTTGGGTATTGATTGTCTAGCCAGCCAGTGTATGACAGAAGTATCCTATGAAAAAAAATGGAAGAAAGCACAAGTATCATTTAGAGAAGTGTCAGAGATGCAACTTCCAATCATGTCCCTTCTAGTGAAATTTTTGTGGAAATACTAAGCTAAAATGGTATTTCAGTAAATTTGCTGATTCCAGGCAGAATCAGACTGGTGTTACAGAATTTCAATCAGTTTTTTAAAAATTTACTTTAAAAAAAATTTTTTTAGTAGTCAGATGTGTTTGACTCTAGGGCTTCATTGTAGCCTATAATACATGGGGGTCAGATGAAAAATAAGACTCTTGTCACATTTGTCAGTCCAAATGCAAGTTTGGATTCTGCCCTAGCATGGAAATTTAAGATTTTCTCATTAAAAAAAGAATCCAAATTAGTTGTTATCTTAATATTAGAAAGGTGTTAATGCTAGGAAGTGAGGTTATAATGAAGCTGCTTAATCAAGCGGTGCAATTTCAGATGCTTAGCAGGTACAGAGATCTCATAACAGGGAAGAAATATGTTGGAACTGAAGATGAAATAATTATTGCCATTATTACATTTGAGTAAGATCTTTGTGCATGCAGAGTGCTGCACGATGGAGAAATTATTTTCATGGCTTAAACTTGCACTATGAAATTCTGAGGGAGGCAATCTCTTGCCAGTATCTCCAAGTGGCTGCCGTTGGGTACCAGGTTGCTATGGTAACAGATGAAGGCTTGCCTGGTTCAGCATCATCTAAGCACAATGGTATTTTCAGTCTGGGGCTTCAAATAAGACCTATCATCTTGGCTTCTTTGTTGTCTGCATTCATTATCTGCCTGTTGATTCTCTGAGCAGAACTGCAGGTAAGGCTGCTTAACGGTATGTTTTCCACTATACATATGGCTCTCAGTTACCCCTTGAAGAAAGCTGACCTGCAACAGAAACTGGATGCAATTAATGTCCTCTGCGACATGGTGGCAAAGGTGGTTGAGCCCTTATATTGCACTTTGGATCTGATTCTGTTGAAATGCTCCTGGGGAGGAGAGGTTGCCACTGGGTGAAAAAACCTTGTGCACGATATGGGAGTAGCAACAGCATCAGTCACGTTTTTGGATGAACTTTACATTTGAATGTGGTGGTTTGCCTCGCTTGTGAGCAACAGGGACAGCATTAAAAGTCTGCCTTGTGTAAGTGATGTGCGAGGGAGGGAGAGGTAAGCCAGAGGTAGTGCTGAAATGTATGAAACTTGTGGAGGGTTAAACTTCAAGAGGAGATCTTACATCTTGTATGACAGTTTGCTTCACAGGCTTCGTGCATGCACCGTTTGTGGCAGTTAGTGTGTTAAGCACAGAGAGGCCACTATGGTGGCTCTTGCCCAGAAAAGAGGTTGTGGTTTCTTGAAGCTTCCTGCAGCGATTCTTAGGTTCTGAAAAGCAAACCTCAACCTCGTGCCCCATGTGCTAGTATTCATTTCCATTTTAATATGTTTTTGTTGCTGTTCCTGGCACTTTATCTGTCCTTGTATCACTTTGGCTCAGAGCTCTCCCTCCGCAGCATCCAGTCCTCTCACTGGTATTGTAGTAACAGTCCAAGAGCCCATTTGGGATGTTGGGTGCAGCTCCAGGGAACAGGTATGGGGTGATGTGGCAGTACCGTGATTCCAAATGTGTGAGACAGCAAAAATAGCAAAATTCCTGCCTGTCAATATTGCACTGTAATGTGGTACCTGTGACCGCAATCTTGTCTTATCCTGTACTGTGCATGCTACGAGGCTCAATCTGGTTCTTTGCTGTGCCGACTGACCCTCCTGAGCCTCTGCCTTCTGCCTTCTTCCACCTTTTTCCCCCAGTTACATGTTTGGCATGTCCATTAGTGATGAGGGAGAGGAGCTAGAGGTAGGCTGTGTTCCCTGCCTTTGTCAGCAGTTATCTGCAAAATTTCACAGCAAAACTCTGGACCAGAAGAGAGCTGTCATGAAGATGAGAGAATGGGGTGGACCACCAGCCCTTGAAAAGAAGGTCAGGTGGTGCCTAGTTTGGGAACCCTGTAGGTTACAACTTTCACTATAGAGTCAAGCCCCAAAGACACGTCCTTACCCCTACAGAGATCTGATCTGCTGGAGGATGGGCATGGGGCAGAGGGATATTAATAAGCCTGGTCCTCCCCTCAACACTGGTTTGGTTTTTTGTATTTGCATCAGGAAAGCGTAAACTGTTATCCATCTCTAACAGGTACATCTTTGAATGTATGAAGGAAAAAAAAAAAGGTGGCACCTTTCCCAAAATAAATAGTAGGGAGTAAATAGTAGGTAGGTGTAATAGGGTGGGTGAAAAGCTCATAAGAAAAGAAAGAAGTGGTATCTGAGCTGACCACTGCAAATCAGCTGCATTTCAGTTGAGTCTAGAGAGCTACCCTTTCACAAGCTTCTCTGTCTATTCAGCTCTTGGAAGTAAACTGCCTTTGTTCCCAGCTGTACTGAAATTTTTATTCATTAGATTTTAATAAAGAAAGTCAAATCCCATATTCCTTATTCAGTGTTGGTAACTGAATATTAATTGATTAGCCAATACCTGTTAGCATCATAAGCCAACAGAAACCTGCAGTGACAACTGCCTTCAGATTATGTATTCAGTCTGTAAATTATTAATAACTACTATCGATCCTCTCCCAACTGATGAAATATTTGTCTTTTTTGAAGACCAACCTTTTTTTTTTTCTTTAACTGGTAAGCTATATTTATTTAGGAGTTTTGTTGCCTATTTTTCCCTCAAGAGCCAATCTTTTTGCAAGTTGTTTGAAGGGGTGGTCTGTATTTGCATACCATGACTGTTTTCTGTATTTTGTTCTTCCTTGCTTTCCTCAAATATTTGTGAGTGTTGTCAAGGCCAGCCAGATGTTTTTGCAATATAATTTCCTCAATAAGGAAGTATGGAAAGACCTTATCAGTGTCATTACTAGTTTTCTCACTAACACTTATGTGAAAACCCGAGATAAATAAGCCCATGAAGCTAGAAATAAAAGCAGGACAGTATGATTTTTTTTAATGGAAACATTTGCAGCTTTTCAGAAAATGTCAAATCCTTTGGATAGATAGGTCTACGCCATTGTCTCTTTTTTACAGATGGGAAAACAAAGAGCTTAAGTGATTTAACCAGCACAGTGCAGCAGGTTCACTGCAGTGCTGGGAACAGGACCTGGTTCTACTCCCAAGCCACTAGTTGATGACTGGGATGTTCTGTAGCACCTTTAGTAGCTCTCGTTAATATTCTTTCTCTATCCAGGGCTGCTATATTTTCTTCATTGTTGTTTCATTCAGTCCTGCCATGCTAGCTTTGGCCATCTGTTTTTCCTGCCAGCGCTTTTGCCATTTCTTCCATGGCTGCATAATGCTTGGAACAATCCGCTTAGATGACTCCTCAAAAACTACATGTACTAGGACACAGAGAGGAAACTGATTGCCTTCTTATGGTGACAAGGCAGAGAGCCAAAAAGGATAGCTAAATTCTGATGCACGAGTGTGGCTTCTAGCCTGGTCTGTGCTGAACTTTATTGAACACTTGCTATCGGTTCAAGAGGATGACACAACCCTCTAGAATGTAACTCTTGTCGTCCCACTAGAAATTCACTCGCATGTGGCTGAAGGAAGAACCTCAGTTTATACAAATCTCAGTTTGTGTGCTGAAGTAAAAGGCAGAGATGATCTTAAGAAGTTGAGAGGTTGTGGGCTGTATTCCCTCCATGTTGTGCACCCTTGCTAGTTCCCTTCGTTCCCATAGCGGCTTGACACACTTGCAGCAGGGCCTGTTGCTAGTATTTTCCTCTGCAATTATGAGGATCTATGGCATCAGATCTAAAATGAGATGCTCCCTCCTGTATTCCCATTGTTCCCTCTCTTGATGTCTCAGCTTCAAGAATTGCAAGATGGAAATAAAAGTGTATGAAGAAAATGGATGAGGAATGAAACAATTTTTTTGTGTACACTTATCAGTATTTTTTATTCTTGTTGCCACACACAAGCGCACATTCTGTCTCTTCTGAGTCAGACCATGTGTTTTTCAGGAGAAGAAACCTGAGACCTGACTCTGTGGGAACTTTGCTAACGTACTTTGAAATAGTTGGAACTGGAAAGCAGACACTTATAACAAGCTTCAGGAAAACTTTCAAAATCTAGGATAGTCCTAATAAAACTTCACTTCTTCCTTTTTTTGTTGGGGTTGTAAAAGACAATGTGCTGGTGTTAGAAAACAGAAAGCTGTCCTCCCCAAGTTCTCTGACTGGCTGGATGACTACCATAACAAGTGCTGGCTTATGCATCAGAATAGCTGAGCATGTGGTGCAAAAGGTGCTCAGCACATGCAAAATTTGACCACAAACTGTTTTAATATGTGGCTTCAGTTCCATTTCATTATTATTGTGGTGGGTTTTTTTGGGTTTTTTTTTTTTTTTAAATTCCACCTCGCCCACCTGCAAAGTGTTTGAGTGAAAAATTCAGGGTTTGGATGGATAGCTGTGAGTGTTTACACTTTAAGTCACAAAAGCCATGGGGTCCATATTCAGAAGTATTCTTTAATCGTTTTTCTTTTTATCTTTTAGGTCTCTCAGCAGCCAAGCTGCTGACTGAGTCAGGCTTGAATGTGGTGTTGCTGGAAGCCAATGACAGGGTTGGTGGAAGAACCTTCACAGTGAGGGTAATTATCTCCAAACCCATTTATACTACATATACATACATACAGTATATACTATACATATGTATAATTATACATATGTATGTGTATATATATGTGTAGTATACTGTATGAATAGTGTACATAAACGTATTTATCTTTCCTGCTAGAGGATGTACTTAAGGGGAAAATTTCTAGACCACTAGAGGGTGGGAAACTTCCTGGTATTGTACCATCAGGAGTAGGGAAAGACTGGCATGATGGCGGGGACAGAATATTTCCATGTGATCTGCAGGCTCTGGAGTCATCAGTCCTTTCCTCTGGGAAGGAGAACATCATTAGCTAAGCTTCAAAATCACTTCCAGGGGAGAGAGACTGGAGAAACCTCTATGAAAAACAACTCCATAAGGCCAACCATGCTGTGAAGAGCCTTGAGCTGAACCGTAACAACCTCTGTGAGGAGTGATGTAGGCTAGAAGAATGGCAGGGGTCACTGGAAACTAGAACCAGCATGCCCCCCTTCACTCCTTTACCTTCTGCCCTACCTTGACTTGGGAGACCCCCTCCCTCATTAGAAAAATCTTACCTGTGCTACTTCCTAGTACAGTCTGTTTTGAACTAGTTGAGAACTGGTGAGATGCCTGACTGAGCAAGAACTGCCCAGGTGTCTCTGACTGTCCTTCCTCTGCCTGTCAGGCTTTTTTCTCTCATGTTTGTTAAGGCTGTAATATAACAACAGGCCAGCTAAGCCTGTTATAAACTCCTTATCTGAGATTCTCAGTAGTTGCCACACCAGAACTCTACCAAAAAAATGAAGTTTTTCATGGGGAGAGGAATCTTGGTCAAAATGCTCTGGGAATGTTTCATTTAAAGAATTCCTCTGGATTGCTCTTTTAACTTGTGTGCTATTTACAAAGGGCTTATCTTTTTCTTAATATTTTTTTTTTCCCCTTTTGTGTGTTGTGTGTGATAAACTAGAATAAGCAAGTTAAATATGTGGACCTTGGAGGAGCTTACGTGGGGCCAACACAAAATCGTCTCCTACGGTTATCTAAAGAGTTAGGAATAGAGACGTATAAAGTGAATGAAGTTGAACACCTGATACACCATGTCAAGGTAAGACGCTCTCAAGCATGCTGCTGTAGACAGACAAGTGTATTGATCTCCTTTCTCATCATTTTCCATCCATGCTACAGTTTAAGTATGCATCGTCTGAGTTTCTTGGAGAAAAATAAGTATATTGGTAATCAAGAACTTGTACGAAGTACTATGTGCATGCACATCTACATGTGTATCCTGCAGACACGTCCTGTTAGCTGATGCCTTGGTTCAGGCCTGAGCTCTTAGTTAAAAGATCTCAAAAAGCTTCATTTTTTAATGAACAGTACAACTGTGACTCTTCTGTACAGGTCAGCTCTCATATACCCTGTCCAAGGTGTCTGAACGTCCGTTTCAGAAGTCCTAGAAGTATCTTCAATTAGGCTGAAAGTTCCTCTTCCTAAACCAGTGACAATCATCCTGACCAAAAGAAGTGTGAGAGATTAAGTCTGGTTTTGCTGATGGGGAAACTAACATGCAGAGCAGCAAAAGGCATTGTAATAGTAATTTCAAGAGACTCTGGGAGTCAAATGTTCTTATGGAGGCAGATCTAAACAATCTGGAACAGGACAACTATGGCAAAGCTATTAAAAAGCCCATGTATTCTTAGTATTTGTATTATGCTTTCTCAAAAATAGCATACTTTCTCCTTTCCTGATATAGAGCGGTGTTGCACTCCCACAGAAAGGAAACTTTCCATGTTAGTCCTGAGGAAGTTAACATGGAGTTTCATTATATGCTTATAAAAAGCCATTGTGCAATGACTGGCAAAATAGTTGCCAGATAGTAGTTGGTGTTTGATCAAAGGTTAAACGAAATATTGACATATTTAAAAACAGCAATAGAGAAAAGGTGTTCTGCTATATGTTTTCCAATATTTTTCCCACTCTGTTATAAAAAAGTGTGTTCTCAAAGTCATTTGCTATGGTGACTGTCCACAGTTACTTCTGCTGTGGTAGAACTGGTGGGTACATCCACACTGTTCTGTTTCGTGTGCCTCTGGCATCATCCTCAAAGCCAAATTTTCTGCTTTTTCACACTGTTTAGCCTTCAGATTCTCCTCAATAGCAATAGGAGGTCATGTCATGAGGGGAAACCATAATGGTGGAAGACAATTGACATGGGCAGTCAGGATGACCAGCTCTCAGGACAACCTTGCTGTCCTAGCATGAGAGCATTCCAAAATGCTACCAGAAGTCACTGAAATGAAAACTGAAGCTGACATGTGGGTCTGACTTACTGTCAGCAGCTAGTCAAGTGTGGCTACTTGTTTGATACGCCAGACCTATTTTCTTTTAGGATCTCTAAGAACCAGCTTCTGGGGGAATATTGGTATTATTATTATTATTATTGGTTGAAATAGCTTCTTGTTTTCCAACAGACTTTTAGAGTGAGGAAAACAGAGAATGGCACAGAAGTAGAAGTTCGGACTCTTGCCAAGAACGATCTGTCTTTCCCTTGACCACAAGTGTCTTACTGCATGAGTTGCCAGAGGTTGTGCATAGCCTTTTACTGCCATTTATGGATACCTTTTAGACCAGGGTGGTAAATGTTGGTGTGAGTCAACGCTCTCGGCTTTCCTCCCTACCCAGCACTGACAGGACTTGCTGGCATTCGGGGACGTATCCCAGGCTGGCATGGAGGGTCACGCCTTGGCTTTGTCTGTATGCTGGGCATAAAAAGGGCCTTGAGGCATTAGGACACAAGTCCAGGGAATCTACACAGTAGCATGACTTGAATCTGTACAGTAGCATGACTTGTATCCAGAAATCCAGAAGTGGGGGAAACCACTCTGCTCCTGGAAGCATTCAAGCCATCCAAGCCTGGAGATACGGCATGCTTGCTACTTTGGTTAATGCCAAATGTGCAAACAGATCCTGGGGGAGCTGTAAGGAAAGCTGGGGGCCTGGGCTTGCTCCAGCACTCATGTGCCTGTGCTAAGACCTACTGAAATGATGCTCATAAATGACAGGTTATGCCCTTACATATGCCAGGGAGATGGAGCATCCATGGCAATTCGATGCAGACAGGTGTCTCCATCTGAGTGTTGGCAGGCACGTGTTGTGGTTTAACCCCGAAAGGCAACTGAGCACCACACAGCC
>VZTL01077415.1:23071-38899 GCA_013400535.1 Scopus umbretta | reverse complement strand
CGGGGGCTGGCGGAGGCGGTGCGGGGGGGCTCCTGCGTCCGGCCAGGCCGCGTCCCCGTTTGCCCGTCGGGCCCGGGGCGCCTCCCCGCGCTCCGCTGCCCCGTGCCTCCGTGCTCTCGGCGCTGCCCGTGGGGCTCCCGGCCATCTCCTCCCTTTTCCCCCGGCTGCAGCTCCCATCGCTACCGCCGACACCCTCTTCGAGCTGGGCTTCGAGAAGGCGCTGAAGAAGCAGAACAAGGAGCAGGTCCCTCCCGCTTCAGCACCCGAGCAGCCTCCGCGGAAGCAGCATGCAGGGAAGAGCGCGAAGAAGCCGTCGGCTAATGATGCCAGCGTCAAGCCCGGCAAATGCCGCTCGCTGGAGGAAGCCCTAAGAGCTGTGAGTGTGGCTGGCCGGGCCAGGCCTCTTGGGCACCCTGCCCGCGTGTGTCTGTGGGCCACTTGTCCCCAGCCCGCCCCCTTCCTGCAGGCCTGAGGGGCCCAGGTCGCTCCTGGCACACGCTAACACAGTGGAGCCGAAGCTCCGGGTGCTGTTGTTCCCTGGCCCTCGCGGCGGCCAGCTGGCATTTTGGTAGCCTGTGCTCCCCACCATTCCAGAAGCAAGTGCCTGGTCACTCGGGGTGTTGTTAAATCCGGCTGAAGGGAGCGGCACAAAGAGCATGGTGCGCTGTTTTGGTTCAGCTTTACCGTGCGGGTTCATCGTGCCTTCGGAGGAGGCGGCTGGCTCCCGCGCCCCAGCCCCTCTGTGCTGGCAGACCCCCGGGCTCGTTAACGTGTCCACGCCTTCGCCCAGGGACAGGCGCTCCTGCCTGCTGCTGGCTGCAGCCCGGGTGTCGCGTTGGCTGTGGGAGGGGGGCAGATGGTGGTCGGTGGGCTGGCGAGCGCTGGGCTGGCCTGGGAGACCTGTCTTGTGCTTGAAGTTGTACTTTTCCTGTAGGGAGGAGGCAGAACGGCAGCAGGTGGCTGGAAGGGAATTTCTGGTTTCTTTCTTCACCCACTCCCTGTCTGTTGTCTGGGAGGAATCCTGAGAAAGTTTCACTGGTGAAACCTCCTCCCTGTCTTACCAGCTGAGGTCCTGGGGAGCCGTTTCTGCAGCTCGTGCTCCCTGCGTTTCATATGAATCCTTAGAACTCGTTTGTCTTCCTCCCGCCTGTTCTTGTGGTGTCTGAGCATGGACAGGTTTTAGAAAGGAACCACCAATTAACTCTGTTGAGTTAACATGTCCGCTGGGAAAGCGGCTGGCTGGCAGGGCTCTCCCGCAGCGGTCGCCCATCCAGCTCCTCACTCTCACCCGTGTGTCGCATCTTGCTCATGCCCTGAGCACCTCTGATCTCCCCTGCCGCGGGGCTGGGGGGTTTCCTCCGCTCCGCTGAGCACAAGCGGTTCTCCACATCCAGCTTTTGCACGTAGAGGCAGCTCGGAGTAGAATCAATGTGTGCTCTTGCTGTGTGTCATGGCAGATATTCCTCAGGGAGAGCGGCCTGAGGCTGAAGCGTGGTTGCCCTGTAACTGGTCTGCACAGCTCAGCAGTGACAAATGCCGTCGTGCGACTGTTGCTCCATCGGCTTTGCTGACAGTGTCACTTAGTTTTTTGATGTAGCAGCAGCTATTTTTTTCTTATTCCTCTTTTCAAAATGGTTGCTGAAATAAACATGCGACAAAAGGTGCCCAACTCAGATTTAGTAACGTGCTATGGCTGAAGTCCACTGTGTACAGAAATGTTAGACTCTGCAAAACTTTGAACAGCCTTTAAAGTCTTGCTGCATCTTCTAAACTCCCTGAAGCATAGACAGGGCGTCTGTCCCCGCGAGCTTGCAGATAATCTGAGTTTAAAAGCAGACGATGAGCATGTTTTGTGACAGATAGCACAGGAGGAGAGAAGTGAGGGGATGTGAGCTACTCGTGGTTTGCTGGTTGCGGGCTGTTAATCGGGTGGGTCTTGGTGGTCTTGGCTATTTTCTCCTTCGAGGACGCTGGGTGCGGAGTTGCCTGACGGTGCCGATACAAGCCAGCCACGCTGGGGGTGACGCTGGGCAGCTCCGCACTGAGCTGCGGCCTCATGCTGTCTCCCGCCTAGAGCGAGCCTTTGATGGTGCCAGCGTGCTCCTCGGCGGTTTGCGCAGAGCCGGCTGCTCCCAGGCCATGCTCGCCGTAGGGCATGTGGGAGTGCAGAGCGGCAGAGCCCTGGCTGGTGTGCCGGCGGGAAGGTGGAGTGCGGAGCAAGGAAAACCTCGGCGTGCCTGGGGGCAGCTCTGGGGAGGGAGAGGAGCTCGTTCCTGCGGCTGTGCCAGCGCAGCCTGTTCTTCTGACATCTCTGTTGGCTCTGGGGCTTTCTGCAGCCCCTTCAGCTACGGGCGCCTCGATTGCCCACATGGGTTTCATTAATCCCTGGTAGCAATCTTTCCTAATCTGAAGAAAAGGTGTTTCCAGCAGAAAACTAAACGCTGTTTCCAGGCCAGTGCTCCCATTTGCATTAGTCAGTGGTGGATTGGGTGAGTGGTTTCTGTGCAGGAAGGGCAGCGTTCTTGGGAGGAAGGTGGGGAGCATTTCCCTCTGTGCCCAGCAGCCCCTTAGGAGCTGAGGTTAACTCTCTTCTTTCCGTGCTTTCTGACCAGTTCTGCACATCCCATGATTTTGTCTGTCTTTTGCTTCCAGCTCAACCTGGCAGAGCTGCAGAAGGAGTTGGATAAAAGCCAGAGCGTGTTCCCTGAGAACCCCTCCGTCTGGGTGAAGGACCTGGCCAGCTATCTCAACTACAAGCTGCAGGCCCCCAGGAGCGACCCCATCCTCAGCCAGCACCCCCACGGTCAGTGCTGTTTCACCTGCCCTACTGCTGGAGGGGGGGGTCTTCACCCTGGAGCTTCACTCTGGGGTGGCTTTGTGCCTTGCAGAGGTGTGCAGAGCAACGGGGCAGGCGCTTCTCCGCAGCTGGGCCAGCTCAGTGTGGTCCTTAAAACCATGCGGGGCCAGGTGGCGGGGTGATGGGGTAGCCAGCTCGAAGGGCGTCCGGGCACAGGGAATAGCTTGGGACAGCACCCAGGAAGAAGCGGCCTCTGACCGCTCCCCTCGCCCCCGGGCAATCTTACAGAATCATTTAGTTTGAAAAAGACCCTTAAGGTTGTCAGGTCTTAACTGGCTTGGTCCCAGCAGGAGGACTGGAAGGGGTCTGGTGCCATATAAATCACTTTGGCTCCATCTTTGCCAGGTTTGTTTTGTACAGGTCTCTTAAGAGTACAGGTTAAAGGACAGCTCACTAAAGAGGAAGTTTTTAGAAACATTGGAGCAGACAGGACCAAAACAGTCGCAGATGTGAAAGGCAAAAAATCTCCTGTTTTCACCTGAGACAAGTTGGGTCCAGCCTGTCCCACAGCCTGGGCTTGTTATAGAATCATAGAATTGTTAAGGTTGGAAAAGCCCTCTGAGATCATCCAGTCCAACCGTCAAGCCGACACCTCCATGCCTACTAAACCATGTCCCCAAGTGCCACATCCACACGTGTTTTGAACCCCTCCATGGATGGGGGCTCCACCGCCTCCCTGGGCAGCCTGTTCCAATGCCTCACCACTCTTTCAGGAAAGACATTTTTCCTAATATCCAATCTAAACCTCCCCTGGTGCAACTTGAGGCCATGACCTCTCGTCCTGCAAACGTGAGACATTTTGGCTTTTCTTTCCCCTTCCCCCCCCCCCCAAACCTTTTTCTTCTTTTCTGTGCCAAAACTGTCTTAGGAAACTTTACAATAGGAAAGGCACAAGATTGTGTTCTTTATTCAACAAATAAAATGGGGATTATTTGCCTGATTCTGTGATATCACTACAATTGACTTTCCTTGACTGCCAAGACAATGAAATTATGTATATGGTTGGCAAATTAGAGACTTTCCCTAGTCACCCCTTCTACATAAGGACCCATGGCTTGTACCTGCTATTGTGCAATTCAGGAATCTGCTCACAGGTATCCATGCTCACCTTTAAAAGGGATATTCTGGCTGGATTTCCCTTTTATTTGTGATGTGTTGGTCTACACTTGCTTTGAGCAGTTGTTGCTAGGGGTGGCAACGGGTATGAGAACAGAATATCTGCTCAAAACCTGTGTATATCCTGTAGTATCAGCATTTAACAGGAAGCTGAATTAGATGCATCTAACATAGAATAACCGAGCAAGAAGTCATTTGTTGACCGTGTGGTGTATGAGGACAAGGTGCTTCCCTGCCACTACCTCGTGTGCTGGGCCAGCTTGTCCTTGCAGCTGCAGCTAGAAGTCTCACAAACTGGCACTCGCTAAACCCTTCGTACTACTGTGTTGGCTGTAGACTATCCGTACTGCCTCGTGAGCAAGGAGCTGAAGAACATAATCAGATCCCTGCTGGGAAGGTCGTCCAGTGTGCTAGAGCTCTTCTTCGACCACTGTATTTATACCATGCTACAGGAGCTGGACAAAACTCCAGGTAAGACGCAGTCGGCACAGGTCCGCAGCACCAACACACCCGTTGTGCTCTGTCAGTGCGGTGATTCTCCTGCAAGGCAGTCTGGTGCTGAGGCTTTCTGGCCACGAGGATGCTGCTGCTCCTCGTCGCCAGTTTTAAGAGCTCTTCCGAACAACTCTGTGGAGAAGGTGAGGTGGGAAACTCCTTCTGCGCATCTTGCACGTGGTGAGGGGCCGTTCCTGCTGGGACGGCTCGTTGGTGTGACACAAAATGCTGCTGCTGGGGCTTTGGGGTTTCAGGCTGGAGGAGCTGGAGCAGGCATATCCCTACATGAGATACGAGTCCAGCACGGCGCTGTCGGGGAGAACTGCAGGAGGGAGGATACACGGTTTGAAGATGCCTCTCTCTAAGGGCTTTCGCATACTGCTAAAACCAGCACAGGCGTGTGTTGCTGCAGCTTGTAAAATGGGGTCTTCTGGCCTTAAGAAACTGGGTAAAAGCTGTTTTGTTGCTGTGCTGCAGTAACGGTGTTTCCTGTGAAGCGAGGGGTCCTGTCTGAGCCGCCGTGCAGGGAGCGTGCGGCTGTTCCTGCTCTCTGTGATACAGAGGATGCGAAAGCCCAGTGGTGTTGCCTGGGTCTCAGGTGTCCTGAATGATGGCGATGGCCTCCTGCTTTCAGCCGAGTGTCAGACACAAACCCTAAACGCCTGTTTCCGTACATCCCCTGCCACGCCGTCAGCTGCCGGTAGCTTTAGTGGCAGCACCCAGGTACGGCCTGTCCCCAGCCCCTGGCTCTGCGGTCTCTTGCGTTGAATGGCTGGCGGCCCGGTGTGCTGTTTGTTTCCATCACAAAACTTGCCTGATCAAAACGGGGGGACATGATAGCACGAGGTAGTTGTTAGCAAATGGTCGAGGTGCTGCTTTGCTTTGGGAGTTGCATTCGTATATGATTCGGGAAGGTGCTTGGCTGTCGGTGGAGCTGCCACAGGGTCGGTCTGTGACGGGGAGGACCGAGGGGCTCCACCGGGCGCTGGCCTCCTCTGCTGCCCCTGCTGCAGCGTCACGCAGCCGCTGCCCTTGCGTCAGCCCGACCACTGTGGGCTGGTGTGGCTGGTGCCTGTGGCGTAAAAGCTGGGTGCGTCCCAGGGGAGGGTCCTGGCAGCAGCAGGACTGTGCTGGAGAGCAGGACTGGCCCGGGGGGCAGCCAGCCCCTGCCGCAGCCCTGCCGCCCATCCCAGGGTTCAGTAGAGCTGGAGGGGGTTGCTGGGTGGCGCCCGGGAACTGTGGGGGTCCCCTGAACCATGTTTCTCTTTTGAACGTGAACAAGGGCAAAACGAGACCTTGGAAATTCCCAGACTTGGGGCTGTGATGGTGATGGTTACCGTGCCTGCCTGCCACTGCTTTGGAGGGCAGAGCTGGGCAGGGGGGGCTTTAGGAAGCTGCCGATGGGTTTCCAAGGGTCTGTGGGGTCTGTCCTGCTCCTGCGGGCTGGAACCAGGGTAGTGGGCTCCTGGGCAGCAGGCAGGTGAGGGGCAGTGCCAGGGAGGGAGCAGGACCCACGCCGCTGTGGTGGGGCTCCTGCCTGGGGCTCATTAGTCGGTGAGCAGGGCAGGTCTGTGCAGAGGGAGTCATCACCCCCCTACCTGCTGGGGGCATCACATGGGGAGGGAGACAAAGTGAAGTGGCTCGTGGCTGAGAAGGCCCCTTCTGTGCTCTGTTTCAGGGGAGTCTTTGCACGGGTACAGGATCTGCATCCAGGCGGTGCTTCTGGACAGGCCCAAGATTGCCACGATGAACCTGGGCAAGGTGAGCCGGATACCTGAGTTTGCAGGTGCTTTCCAGGCAGATGCCGTAAACCCGGTGGTGTTGCTCCTCCTGCTGCCCCGAGCACCCTCCAGAGCGGCTGGACAATGAGCACCCGGTCCCGTTAATCAAAAGTCCTTTGGGAGCTGCCAGGGTTGTCCCGTGCACGAAGCCCTTGTGCCTCCCTGTGCTCACAGCCCACACGGAGGGACCAGTATCTCCCCTCCTCCCTTCTCCCCAGATGTGCTGGAGCCGCTGTAAGTCCCACAGTGTCTTTTCCTTAAAGACCTTGTCCAACGCTCGTGCTCCCTCTCTGCCACACGCTCTGTGCTCTGGCAGTCTTGGAGGGAGTGGGATGTGTCCACCCTTGGCTGCGCTCGGTGGTCAGGCAGCTGTGGGACAGGAATGAGGGTTTCTGGGGTCCCGCTCCTTTGAAGCAAGCGGCCGAGCGGGTGATGTGTGCGGCTCTGCTTCCCCAGGGCTGGGGTTTGGGGTTCCACCTGCCCGCCGCCGGCATGGCTCCTGGCCTCCCCTGGTCCCGAGGGTCCCTCCCGGGGGGCCGGGAGCCCTGCCCTGCTCTGGGGGATGCTGCCTCCCAGGGCCCAGTGGAGCCGCTGTGGCCGGGTGGCACTGGTGGTCCCGTGAGGTGACGTGGCTCTGGGCTCATTTGCGGCAGCGCTGGGGTGGGACGGGCTGCAGCTCTTCTCTGTTAACATGTCCTTGTCTTCACCCCAGTACTTGGAGGTGCTGCGGTCCCACCAGAACAGGCCAGCGAAATGCCTTACTGTCCTCTGGGCTCTGGGACAGGCCGGATTTGCAGACCTCCACGAGGGTCTGAAAGGTGAGAGCTGGGAGCAGCAGGCTGGGGGCCTGTCCCTGCCAAGTGGGCTCCGCCACCCCTGGGGAGCATGAGGAGAGCCGGGGTGGCCCCCAGTAGTGCCCACGTGTCTCTGCTCCCGCTGGCGTTACTGCTGAGGCATGGGATCTGCTTCAAAACATGCTGTCCTGCTGCTGAAATGCTGGAGAGGGGGCTGCAGCGGGGTCCTGGGGACAGGGATGGCAGCCAAATGGATGTGGGGAGACACCTGGGAGCTGGGGTGTCTGCAGCCACTGTGGTACCTCCCAGTGAGGGCACACCAGGCCTGCCAGGTGCTCGTTTGGGAGCAGAATCATTTAGGTTGGAAAAGACCCTTAAGGTCATCGAGTCCAACCGAGCGGTGGTGTCCCCTGCGCTGCGGTGGGGCTGGGTCGGGGTTTGCTACCTGGCGTGCTGCGTGTGACGCCGCTCGCTGGTACCAGCTGCTCCTCATGCCTCGTGCATGCCTTCGTTCCTCAGCCATATATGTTAATGCTAGTCACCACTGCAGAAAGGGAATGACTTGTGCTGAAGTGTGTTTATAAAGGCGCAAATACTCAGTGTTTAGTGTGGCGACATTGTAGAGCTGCATGAAGTGGTTAATTGTTTTCGGGGAAGTTGGAGATGTCGCAAGAAGCACATTGCTTACAGAAGGGTGAGTTCAGATCTCCTGCCAAGCCTCAGTGGGCCCTCTGCAATGACAGAAGCTGCCCTTACGGCATCTTGTCTCCAGAGAGCATCTCCCCCCATCTGGGACAGGGAGATCTCTGGAGCCCAGGAGGAACCGTCCTGCCTGGAAAGACAGGGAGCATGCTGCTCTGTCATTCCTCTGTGAGCAGAGCAGGCGGGGCAGCGCGGCCACCCTGGAGCCCTTCCCGAGGGATCTATCTGTCTGACGGTGTTTGGGTGTTTTGAGTGGGCAAACGGGGTGGTGGTTTTGCCCTGGGTTTAGATGCAGCTGCAGTCCTGGCACCTGAGTGTTCCTCTGCTTTTCAGTTGCTGCTTGCAGACACGAGGACTGCTCGTGCTGGTGGAAGGAGCGCGCGGCACAGCCAGGGAGCGCTCGGTGTCACCTGGGGCGTGGGGGCACGGCAGGACCCCTCCTGCTCCCCGACCTGACCGCTGCCTCTCTCCCGCAGTGTGGCTTGGTGTCATGCTCCCAGTGCTCGGGATCAAGTCTCTCTCCCCATATGCCGTTGCCTACCTGGACCGCCTGTTGATGTGAGTTACACCTCACTTTTGTTGTCAGGGTGTCTTTGTTGAGAGGAATGAACGTCTGCCCGGGCTGGTGGAAAAACCTGAGTGTGCGTGTGGGAGGGTGCAAGTGAGCGGGCGTGCATATCCTGCAGAGCCTGCGGTGGTGGGCTTGCCGTGCGGGTTAGTTTGTCCCTGATCTTTGCTGGCTACCTGTTGCGTCGAGTGTCCAGACAGCAGTTGTAGCACCTCCTGACCGCGTCTGGTGCTGTGATGGCTGCTGGTTCTGCAGTGGCTCTGTAGAAATACTGGGTTTCTGCACGGGTTTCCTCTCTGCCACCACTGGTGTCTTTACTAAAATGAGGCGGGCGGGCAGTGGAGGGAGAGCAGAGCCCTTCCCCAGCCAGCCCTGGTCACCTCCCCGAGGCAGGCGAGCGGCTGAGCTGCCCCGCAGCTCCGGGTGGGGTGGCGGGACAGAGTGCTCCGGTGCCGCAGCGCAAGCGCGAGTGGTGTCTGTGCCTGGACGGACAGCGCTCTGAGGAGCAGGGTCCCCAGTGCCGCTGGCTGCTGCAGTGCATGGGCACACTGGGGCTCCCAGCTGCGGCAAGAGGTGCTGGCAGCGCCTGCCTGTGCAGGCAGATGAGCTTTTCCCTGTGAGAAGGGAGGTGGCGTTTGGCTGGAGGCTGGGGACAGGCAGCTCTGCTGGCCTCTGCACGGGTGAGGGCAGCCGCTGTCTCCGGCGTTGCCGCCTCGGTGCGGTGTAAGGGAGCTGGGCATTACTGCGGCAGCTCCAGCACCCAGGGTGGAAGAAAGTCTGGTGCCGCACAGTGCGGGTAGCTGGTACTAGGGGAGGTCAGGAATGGCTTTGCGGTAGGCGCTCAGGAGCATCCCCTGCCCTTCCAAAGGGTTCGAGAGGTTTTATTTCAGCTTTTTTTTTGTCCTGCTTCGCAGTAACAAGAATGTTGCATTTGGTTTCACCAGAGGATTTTGTGGAGGTTCATTAAGCCAGTCTTCACAGTTCCTCCTGATCTTACTGAACCTTTATTTAATGAGTTTTCGACAATCTAGTTTCTCTTCTCTGACTGCATTTCATTTACTGGCGACCCCAGTCACAGGCCTGCCAGACCTCGGGCGTCTGCAGCCTCTCGGGGGGGAAAGAGCACGTGAACCCTTGTGCCTGACACCAGCAGCGGGTGCGAACGCCACCCCTTGCTCCGGTCACTGGAAGCGGCTCCCTCAAAGCCCCTTTTCCTCTTTGTGCTTTGGCAGTGGGGCCGTGGCAGGAGCCTGGGGACACCAAGAGCCCCAGGGGCCCGGGGGGCTGCCTGGCCGCTGCGGCCTGGGGAGGGGGAGGCTGTCCCCATTGGGCCCCTGAGGCCGTCTGCCTTGTCCCACGCGGTGTGGAGGCAGCTGCCTGCGTCCGTCCTGCCTGGAGCGTTGCTGCCGGGACAGGGTACGGTCCCTGGAGCCCCAGAGCTGCCCACTGACTCTGCAGGGTGTCTCTGAGTAGCAGTGAAGGCAGAGAATGGCGGTGGCTGGAAACCGCCCGTGTGTACCTGAGCAGTGTGTCCAGCTGAAGGGAAACCGCTGGGGCCAGGGTGAGGGCGTCCCTTCCCTCCCGAGCTGCGTGCGGCCACCGGCACGTCCATCGCGGCTCACGGGGTTTGTTCCTGCTGTACAGGATGCACCCGAACCTGACCAAAGGCTTTGGTATGATCGGACCCAAGGATTTTTTCCCCCTCCTGGACTTTGCCTTCATGCCCAACAACTCGCTGCCATCCAGGTATGCCAGCACCACCCCCAGTACACCCCGGCATGGGCTGCACACTGCGGTTGAATGCCCCGGTCGTCTCGCTGGCCGCTCTCTGCAGCCCTGGTGCCGTCTCCCCTCAGCCTGCAGGAGCAGCTGCGGCGGCTCTACCCTCGCCTGAAGGTGCTGGCATTCGGCGCGAAGCCAGAGACAGTGCTGCACACCTACTTCCCCTCCTTCCTCTCCCGAGCTACACCGAGCTGCCCTCCTGGCATGAAAAAAGAGGTGAGTGGGGGGTGCCTGACCGCCGGCACCACAGGCCAGCCCTGCGGGACCCCCAGTCCCAGCATGTCACCGCATGGCTCAGGGCAGCCCTGGTGCACCAGTGAGGGGAGACACCCGAGAGGGTCCTGTCCTCTGTGCCCTACACACTGCGGTGGGCGTAGGGCTCTGCCGTCCACCAGCCCAGCTCCACAGCGTGCCGGGCGCTGGCGGCCGCCCCTTGCACAGGCTGGGCTCCCCTGCGTCGGAGGCTGAACGGGCGGGCAGGTCAGGCAGGCGTGGAGCGTGTCCCAGCACGGCAGGGCACAGGACCTTCCTGGGAGCGGCGAGCGTAGGTCAGTGCCCAGCCCAGCCAGCCTGTGAGGCACTGGAGAACGGGTTGAGTTTGGTGGTCCCCCTGCTGCCCGGGGAGGGAAGCTTTGGGAGGGCCCGCAGAGTGGCGGCAGGCCGGACGCATGCCGTCAGGAGTCATGGGCTGGGGATCCTGCCACCCACACCCAGGGTCTGGGAGTGCCAGGCCCACGAGTTGTTTGGTGCCCCAGGAGCTGGCTGGCAGGAGAGCAGTGAGCCGGCAGGTTTGGGGGGTAGTTGGCTGTGCCAGCATACAGTCTGGAGCACGGTGCGTCTGATGCACCAGACAGAGTCACATGTGTCACGCTGGGGGTGAGGATCAGGTGTAACGACCTGCTCTGCTCTCTTCACAGCTCCTGACCTCCATGAGCCAGTGCCTGAGCCTGGACCCCCTCAGCTTCAGCGTCTGGAGGCAGCTGTACACCAAGCACCTCTCTCAGTCCAGGTTGGTTCATACCTGCTGCCTTCCCACTGCTCTGAGCAGGGCCAGCGCCAGCCTGCTAGCTTTTAGGAGTGTGCTGAATTGCTTCTCAGAGCTCCTGACGGACCCCTGTGTTCTCTTTCCCCTCATAGTTTGCTTCTGAACCATCTGCTGGAGTCCTGGGACAGCAGCAGCAAGAAGGTAGGAGCTGTGGAAATGAGGAGTTACGTGGGGTGGGAAGACAACGTACCTGTGCTGCTGCAGGGGGTCCCTGTACAAGCCGCGTCCCTATGGGACGTGTGTGTGCCCACCCGTCGCTGCTCCAGTGCGCCAGCGGCTCGGTGGGTCTGCTGGCAGGGGCCTGCGCCTGGCAGGCTTGAGAGCCAGCACTTTGTTCTGGGAACAGGCAACACGCTGCCCGCGGGCAGGGCGTTTATGTGTTTGCTGGTGGAGAGAAGAGCCCCCTTCCCTCGACCTGCTGCGTCAGGACTCAGATGTTCTGGATTCAGCCCTGTTAGGCATTGCTCTTCTAGTGCTTTGACAAGTGGGGGGGTCATGCTGGCCGCAGCTCAACGTCCCCAGAGGAGCGGCACAGCTCCTGCAGCCCTGGAGTGATGGCTGGCTGGGTCGGCCAAGGCACTTGGTGCAGGAGCTTTGGAGGTGTCCCCACGGCCTGATCCATCCTGCAGGTCCTCAGTGTTTCTGCCCTTCCCATCTCCTCTCCCTCTGCTCCCTCCTGCAGTCCCTGCAGTGCTGGCTTGTGTGGGCACGGGGTGCTTGAGGCCATGACACAGCTCTTGCTTTTCCCAAGGTGCGTCAGTCCCTGCAGGAAACTGTTCGCTCGTTCAAAGTAACGAACGAGGAGCTGGCGGCAAGAGGGACCGGCAGTGACCAGGACGTGGCTGCCTGTGATGCTGCCTGCAAGGTGAGTCCCAGGCAGGGCTGGGCTGGGCAGTGCGGTGCCCGGTGTCAGCTGGCGGCTGGATTTCGGATCAGCGTTGTGGTTGCGGTCAGCCTCTCCTGCTGCCAGCACGCACTGGGCTGGGGGCCCTGGAGCGGCACATCTGCAGCACACGCCGGGCACAGATGGTGCTGGCCCTTGTCCATCCTCCCAGCTGCTCGGCAGATGACACTGGTTTCCACTGGGAAGCTGGGGGTGGGTGGTGAGAGCAACCGTGAGCGCGGCAGCGTGCTGCCGGAGGGTGGTGTGGCTGTGCAGGAGCCTTCCTGGCCTCGGGAGCCGCGCGGTGACGGAGCCTTGTCCTGCCTGCCTGCCCAGGAGCTGCTGCGCAAGATGAAGGGCCGGGGCTTCCCCTGGTCGCGGCTGCTGCTCGTCCTCCTGGTCTTCGCAGCCGGCTTCGTCCTGCACGACGTCCGGACACACGGCTCCTTCCAGGGTAAGGTGGCGGCTCTGCTTGTGGCTTTGCACGAAAGGGGGTGCGGAGGAACGTCCCTGGGGAACAGTAACTTGTTCTGCTGAGTGAAGCCCCTCCACGCCCCTGCCTTCACCCTGAGTCTGTGCTGCTGGCCGCCCTCGAGCAGCGTGGCCCCGTCAGTCTGTCTTTGAATGGGGTGTGCTTGGGGGGTACATGGGTTGTGTTGGGCCAGATGTTCTCGGCATGTTGTGCAGGCAGATCCCCCTGCCTGTCACCTTTTGGGAGGATTTTCCCTAGAGCTGCCTGAACCCGGGTTTTCTCTCTGCTCAGGAGTTTCTGCCCCTCTTTGTCCTATCTCAGAGTGTTTTCCGAGGCATTTTGGAGAGAAACTCGGGCTGTGTGTCCCCAGAGAGAGGTTTTAGGGACAGACTGAGCATGTGGCTCCTGCAGACGAAGCCGAAGGGTTGCTCAGGGAATGGCTCTTGTCTCTTCCAGCCTCCTCTTCTGCTTACCTGCTTCGTTCCTCTGGCATCCTGCCTGCCTCGCAGCAAGCCTGGCAGAAGGTCTCCCACTGCTGCCTCGAAGGGTACAGGTCAGTGGCACCGGGGCTGGGCAGCAGCATGCGTGTCTGGGTGTGTGTGAAGCTGTTCACACAGCGCAGAGTGATCTCTGTAGGGAGCCCTTTTTGCTGGGAAAGCGTTCCCCAGGTCTGCCTGGAAGGGCTTTCAGCTCAGCTCTTGAGTTCTCCTCCTCCCATGGCCTGTGGCAGGAGCTCCAGGTACCTGTGTGCCCCCATGGCTTTGCTGGTGGTGCCGGGGCAGCCAGTGCTGCCCTCAGCCAGTGCTCGCTCTCTTCCAGGTGGCTGGAGCGGAGCCTGCCTGCCTATGGCTCTCAGGCGGCGGCTGTCCTGCAGCCGCAACTGGAGCTGCTCTGGGCAAAGAGCGGCGAGGTGGCCCTGTACGCATCCGAGCAGTGCTCCTCCCTGCTGTCCTGGATCCGTGACAGCCTGCCCTGGTTCACCGAGTGGGTAAGGAGGATGTCCCAACTGCTGGAAGAGACAAGGAATGCCAGCGTGGCTGCATCCCGCAGGGCCTTGTGGGACTGAAGAGCCTGTGTCGGGGGTTCCTGCCGGGTGGTAATGCCAAGGGCAGGAGGTGGGGGGAGAGGCCTAAAGGAGAAAGGCGACGTCTCTGTCGCAGCTCCTGCCCCGGCATCGGCTGCAAGCCCGGTGCTGGCGGCTCTGGGGAGTTGGAGGCACTGCTGCCGGTCTCGGATGCCGTTCTTCCCTCCGTGGCTACGGCTACCCCAGCCCCCGAGTGCTCACCCCAGCTGCCTTCCAGCTGCTGGCAATGACCATGTCAGATCTGCAAGGGGAGAAGTCTCAAAGACAACTCACTGGTTTCCTGGAAATCAGCAGTTCGGTGGGAGGGAGGTGACTTGAGCATCCCATAGAGCAAGCAGTGTGGGTACTGCATCTCTGCCGTTTGGTGGAGATGTGCCATATATGAGCCAAGCGGTGAGTGTGGGGAGGGCTTGGTGATGCCAGAGCCTGGGGAGGAGGGAGAGGGCATGATGCCTGGCCGATTGTGGGACAGCCTGGTTTGGCAGAGCCTCCTTCACGGGTAGCTAGGACACTGGGCTCCTCAGGGTACCCAAACCCAGTGTGCGAAGGGGAGGTTGGTGTTAAACCTGTGCTGGCTCTCTCTGCCCCTGCAGCTCCAGTCCCGGGTCCCGGAGTCCCTGCTGCACTTTGCTGAGTGTGTCAGAGAGCTGCTGCTCTTCCTGGTGCGGAGCTGCCTGCTGCCGCTGCTGGAGTGCGTGGCCGCAGCGCTGGAGCGGGGCTGGAAGCACTGGGTGGACTCCTGCAAGTGAGCATCCCTGCCATCCTCAGTCCCCCACGCTGCAGGCTCCGGTTGGGCTCTGCTCCCCCCGGGATGCTCCCCAGGCCCGGCTCTGCCCCGTGGCTGCGGGGGGTCGGTCCCTCGGTACAGCAGCAGAGTCTCTCCCTGCCCTGGCCGGCTCCTGGTCCTGCTCTGGCAGAGGGGCTGGGACGTGGCACGGTGGCTGGTGTCACTGACCCACGGTCCTGCGGAGAGCTTGTACCCCCGTGGGAGCCGCGTTTTCCCTGTGGGCAGCGCAGGCGGGTGCCTCTGCCGCAGCACCAGCTTCCCCCACGGCCACCTTGAGCTCTGCGCCCGCTGAAGGCCGGGCGTGCTGGGCCCTGGGAGCGGGGCCACCCGTGGGCGTCCGAGCTGAGCGTCACCCCCCTGCTGCCGCGAGGAGGAGGGAAGCAGCCAGGCGCCGCTGGCGCGGGTACGGTATGCTCCCGCTCCCGCCGCGGAACCGGCCTCATGCTCCCTCCTGCCCTCTGCCAGGAGGCGACGGACCAGGGAGCCAGCGCTGATGTTCTTGGGCAGGGCCGTTCAAGGGTGATTTGGGACCTATTTCTGCAGCGCTTGGGGCTCGCAGACGGATTCAGGGAGACCGTGGGTGATGCCGGAGAGGGACTCCGCTAACCGGCTGCCGGCCAGCTTAGCCGCTTCCTTGGCACCTCCTGACAGGAGCCGCTGCGGATGCGCTGCCCCGGGGTAGCCAAGCCCCGTGCTCAGCCTGCCGCCCCGGCATTGCTCGCCCGGGCGCTGCCTGCCCGAGAGCTGGGCTGGGGGCGAGCGGTGTGCGCGCTGTCCTGCGGCCCTGTCCCTGCTGCGGACACCGCTGCCTGCTCCAGGGGCCCCCGTGTCCCTCCCGGGCTTGTGAGGCTGGGGCTGGGTCGCTGCCGCCGGTGGGTCGGCCTGCCCCACGGCCGGCGGGTTCCCAGCCCGTGTAACCTGCTCTCCTCGCTTTTCCAGCGGAGAAGTGTCATGGGACTGCGTGAGAGAACACCTGACGAGCTTTACCTATTCTTCTTGGATTTATCTGCAAAACACCACCATAGCCGTCAAAAACTGGGCCTTGGCTATGATTTCCGGACACTGATTTGCTTTCTGGAGGAGTGGGGACACGGTCGTGCCGTCTCCTGACGTTCCAGCCACCGAGGAGCATCTCCAGCGCAGCTTGGGTTGGCCGCGGGGTGGAGGCGCCGAGGGAGACGCGCGCGGGGACTTTGGGCTCACGCCGGGGCTCGCGGGGGAGGTTTTTTCTTTCCTGGGAAACACGTCCAGGTTTTCCGCACCCTGTGAATGAGCTTTGGCTTTCCCCGTCCCGCTCTCCCTTCTCTGGGCCGTAACCGGGCGAATGATCCCTTCCCCTTGCGCCCTGCCTGCCAGCGTGTCCGCCCGGGATCGGGTGCGGGTACCCGGACATCGTTCCCGGGGTGGATGAACCAGGAGGAGGATTTTTTTTTTCTTTTTTTTTCTTTTTTTTTTGTTTTTT
>VZTL01077415.1:0-22319 GCA_013400535.1 Scopus umbretta | reverse complement strand
TTTGTTGTTTTAATTAGCGTGGCATGGGGCTGCGCCCTCCGGGGACGCCCCGCTGGTGGGGCCGGGACGCCGGGGGGGGGGGGAGCGTGGCGTTAGACGCGTGTGCACGTATGCGTGTGCTTACGGACGGGCGCCCGTAGCTGCCTGCGGGTGTGATGTCCGTGCGTGTTCGCAGGTGTGCCCGTCTGCGCGTGCGCACAGCCGTGCTCTTGCGCGCGGCTGTGTCCCGGGTGTGAGCACGTGTACCCGCGCGTGCGTGCCTTCTCACGTGGGCCGCGCGGACGCGTGGCGCCCGTGTGTACGCGCGCACGTGCACCTGTGCGCGTGCAGGCGCGCGCAGGCGGCGTGGTCGCGTGTGCGTGTCTGCACGCGCGTGTGCGGGCGTGCGTGAGGCTGTANGCGCCGCCCTCCCCGCCGCTGACTACGAGTTCAACGTCTGGACGCGGCCCGACTGCGCCCAGACCGAGTATGAGAACGGCAACAGGTAACGGCGCGGGGGGGGCCTGGGGCGCCCCCGGGGAAGGGGGCCGGGCGGGCTCCGGGGCCCCGCAGCCCCGCGGCAGCGGCTGACCCGGCGCTGTTGTCCCTCCCCAGGTCCTGGTTCTACTTCAGCGTGCGGGGGGGGGCTCCGGGGAAGCTGATCAAGCTGCACATCCTGAACATGAACAAGCAGAGCCGGCTGTACTCCCAGGGCATGTCCCCCTTCGTGCGGACCCTGCCCGTGCGGCCCCGCTGGGAGCGCATCCGCGAGCGGCCCAGCTTCGAGGTACGGGCGCCGGGGCTGGGGGGCCCTCGGCTGAAGCGCGCTGGCAGGCAGGGAGAGGACCCCGTGTTCGGGGTGGGGGGCCGCTCTGGGGACACAAACGCCCCTCGCTCACCGCGCCGGGGTGACTGCCAGCCTTCCGTGGCGGGGCAGAGCAGGGTGGGTGAGCGGCTGGTTTGTACGTGGCAGCCACAAGGCAGAGGCTGGGGGGTTAGTGACAGAGTCCCCCCCGCTGCTCCCGGGGCCCGGTGCTCGGGAGAGAAGCACCCGGCAGCTCTCTACCCTGCTGGCCAGCTCGGGCTGGGGCACAGGCTCTCGCTGGGCGATTCCCCTGTTGTGCGACGGGGCAACTGTGGAACCGCTCTCGAAGCGTGCCTGGGGCTTCCCTTCCCGTTCGTCAGTTGTCTAAGTGGCTGGTAAACGGCTCTTCGCGGTGAGCTGTGCCGCGCCAGAGTGCCGATGCCCACCCAAGGGGAGCGGTGTGTGCCACCGAGCGGTGGGGTGAGCGCCCTGGAAACTGAAGCCAGCAGGAATGGCCGCAGCGGCGGGTTGATGCTCGCAGCCCCGTTAAGCTGTTTGGGCCTTGAACAAGGTCCCTCATTTAGGTCCTGGTGTTTTTGGTCTGGTAGAAGCTGCCTGGGGGAGAGTCATTTGCGGGTGCTCTGGGTCACCCTTGCTCCACACAGGCTGCTGCAGGGAGGCAGCAACCCCTCAGGCACGCCCCCCCCTTCCACCCCATGGAACAGGGGCCAGAGAGACTGTTCCTTCTCCTGGCTTGGGACAAGACAGCGCTCGATTTGCCCTTTGCCAGTGCGAGAGAGAGACGCAACATACAGCTGAGCGTTGCCGAAATAGAGTAGCTACTGTTCAGTCTCTGAGTGCTGGTGGCTGGGCACAAGGACCAGAAGGAACTCTCGGAGTTTCCCAGAGAGCTCTGCCCCAGAGCCAGGCGTGCGGTGAGGCTTCAGCGTTCCTCTGGGGACCCAAGTGCTGCGCAGCAGGACGAGCAGGGAACCCGGGGCTTTGTAGGAAACAGCCTGGCGTTTAGGGGATCTGAGCGAAGCGGGCTGGGAGCACGGCTTGGATTTCTGTTTGGTTAGAGAAGGGCGAGCGGCTGCAGGCACCACCCGATGCACGAGGGACCTGGCGCGGCGGTGCCCGAGGAGAACCGCGGGGGCCGTGGCTGCCTGGCCTGTGCCTGGGAGGTGGCTCCGCATGGCCTCGGCAGGCTGCTCCCAAGGCCATGCCTCCGCTCAGCCTCTGCTTTGTGTCTGTCCCAGATGGTGGAGACGCAGTTTGTGCTGTCCTTCGTGCACCGCTTCCTGGAGCACCGCGGTGCCACCACCTACTTTGCCTTCTGCTACCCCTTCTCCTACACGGAGTGCCAGGAGATGCTGGCGCAGCTGGACGGCCGCTTCCAGGAGTGCAGGCACATGTCTCCCAGCAGGTGCGCACCCCCCGCGCCCCCCCGTTCCTGGCCCTCGCCTGCTTGGCTTTGCCCTCCCTGCGGAAGCACAGCGTTCTCCAGCTCTGGCTGCAGCAGGGTGGAAGGTGGGGGGGGTGTCTCTGTGCCCCCCACTCCCCCCTGGTAGCAGCCTGGTGCTTTCTCCTCTTGGCCCCTCTTGCATGAGCAGCCGCAGCAGCTCCCCCCGAGCTCCCGAGCACATGCTTCTGAGGGGCTTCCAGAGGGTCCTTTAATTGCTTTGGGCCAGATCCCCCTGGCATTACCAAGGGCAGGTTCCCATCAGGTGGAAGAGGCTGAGCGGGACTGTAATGGAACGGCAGCCCTCGGTTTAAGGAGAGGGGGTTCTCAGGGGTTTGCTTGTTTGCTTTTCCCCTCCTGGCTGCGGGAAGGTCGGGGCATCTCTCTCCTGCTGCTCCATTCCTCTACAACTGCTGTCATAGGGGGAAATCTCACTGCTAAGAGCCAGCCTTAGCACTCGGCTTGTTGTGGATTGTCCTTGGAAGTTCCTCTGATCTCAAGAATTTCTTCTTGGAAGTCAGAGGAGAACTTAATGCCTGGCTGAGGGGGACGAGGGCAGAGTCAGTCTTCAGGTATCCCTGTGGATAACTCTGTCCCGCAGCACCTCCTGGCCCCAGAGACTTTCCATGCCGTGGAGCTGGGATCATAAATACCTTTGCTTAGATAAGAGGTGAGCGGTGGTTTACTGAAAGGGGTTTGTTCTTGAATTGTGACGTGATGGAGAACTATGAGAATTTCATAACCTGGCAGCAAGTCGGCAAGGGTCTGACAGCGATATCGTAGTTTCTGCGGGTCACTCGCCTACTGACGGCAGGCCCCTGAGCCCCTCGGGGCCACGGCCGGGCTGGGTGGTCCCGACCAAGCCCTTCCGCAGGAGACCCCAGCTCCCTCGGCGCAGTGGGAGCTGCCGGGAGCCTGGGTGCAGCTGTCAGCAGGGCGAGGGGGGACGGCTGCGCTGCGCAGGTGGGCCGCGCTTCCCTCTCTGCCTGATCGTTGCATCGGACCCCCGAGTTTGAGGCTGGAAGCCCGGTCCTGCAGCAGCGCCTGGCAGCTGTCGGTGACCCTGCGCACCCCTCTGCCGCCGGGTGCTGCCTGCCCTGCTCGCCCTGGCTGACGCCCTCCGAGATGGCCAGTCCCTCTTGCCAGTCAGGGTTAATTTCCCTGCCTGACCGGTCTCATGCTGCCACGGGGGGATGACCTGACTGTCTGACAGCCGTGGGCACCGCTGCTGGGTCTGGCTGTGCAGGAGCTGCTCACCCGCTGTTCCCCGCAGCCAGGGGAGCTGGGCAGCGTGACCCCAGGGCCTGGGCCACCGCTCTTTCCTCCCAGTAAGCGGCTGCTCACGAGTGCTGGCGTTCCTGGTGGACTCTGGGGGGAGCCAGCAGTGAGCAGCAGGAGAGGGTTTGCTGGTTCTGGTCAGGCCGGGACTGTTGCATTCCTGGGGAGCAGAGCGAGCAGGGACGTGGTCCTGGACAAGCGGCTAGAGGGCTGGAGGTGTGGGGAGCGTCCCCTGCCTAGCTGGGAGCCCCCTTCGCTCCTTAAGGGCATCTCCAGCAGCTGCCCAGGGTGAGGCTCAGCGCCCTGTCCCTCGGTCCCCGGCCCAGCAGAACGCTCAGCCAGGACGACAGCTGCCCCAGCCAAGCCGCTTTCTTCCCTGAAGGGGGAGGCTCTGACCTGTGCGTTGCTAGCTGGCTGGGGCAGGCTGCTTGAGCGTCTCTCCTCACCCTGCAGCCCCCTCGACTCTGTCTATTACCACCGGGAGCTGCTCTGCCACTCCTTGGACAAGCTGCGAGTGGACCTGCTCACTGTCACCTCGTGCCATGGCATGCTGGAGAAGCGGGAGCCCCGGCTGGACAAGCTCTTCCCAGACACGACCACTCCACGGCCGCGCCGCTTCGCGGGGAAGAGGGTGAGCTTCTGTGCCGGCTTTGGGGCTGCATCGAGGACGGCGAGTGCGGCTAGCAGGCTGTGCGATGGTTCACGTGCCGGGGCCTCGCTGCCACCCTCACACCTCTGACTTGAAAGGTGTCGTGTGCTGGAGGGCTGGAGCGTTAGACTGGGCGGAGCGTGGAGAGTAGAGAGTCTGTGAGATCCCATACCAGGCGTGGGAACCGGGAGCCTGCCAGGAGCCCCACTGCATCCACATCATCTTGGCACCGTGAAACGCTCTCTGGTAGCACCACGTGCGTGTTCCTCAGGGCAAAAATTGGTGTCTCATTGCCTAGGAGTTTTGTTCTGTCCTCCGTTTAATGCTATTACTCCGTTAAGCTGTGAATAAACTGGTGGAAGTGCTGTATTTGGGGTGTCAACCCCTGCTGTGGTAGGTGGGCCCTGCCTGCTAGGGATTGGGACGGGCAGAGAGCTCCCTCTGCGGCTGCGCACAAAGAGAAAGCTCCCACAAAGAGAAGGGCTCTTCAGGAGGCGCTTTGCGTTGTCGTTGCGGTCCAACTCGTTCCCTGCTCTGCAGGAGCACTCGGGGCTTTTCCCTGTGGTGGCTCTGCTGCTTTGCCGCCTGTGCTCTGGTTTCTCCTGGTAGCAGGCTGTGGGGTTTCTGTCCCTTGAGTTTCACACAGGGATAACCAGCCTTATACCAAGCAGGACCTAGGAGAGGCACTGGGTACAGAAGCCACTGAAAAGTGTTGTGTTGCTGCATCTGGTGCCTAGTTGTCTGCTCGATGTGAAGCCTTTAGCTCTGCCTCGGGCAGCACGGTGCCAGGGGAGGAGCCCCAGAGAGCATCTGGCCCCTCAGCTAAGGCGTCGCAGCACCCGTGTCTGTTTGCCCCCAGGTGTTCTTCCTGAGCAGCAGAGTCCACCCGGGAGAAACACCCTCCAGCTTTGTCTTCAACGGCTTCCTGGACTTCATCTTGCGGGAGGAGGACCCCCGTGCCCAGATGCTGCGGCGGATGTTTGTCTTTAAGCTCATTCCCATGCTGAACCCCGACGGGGTGGTGCGAGGCCACTATCGGTGAGTGAGCACAGGCTGCAGCTTCCTCAGGGTCCAAGCTGGGCTGGTCTCCTGGTTTGGAGCCTGCTGTGTATTTCACGATGGCTGTGAAGAACAGTCTTGAGATCCTGCATCAGTAGAAGAATGAGTTGAGGCCTACAGGCTGCAGCAACCCCTCCCTGCTACCCCCTGGGATCTCTGGTGAGGGCTTGAGGCTGCAGTTGCCTACGTAGGTCTCCTCCTGGATCAGGGCTTTCTAGCTCAGGCAAGCAATGCTGCCATGTGCCTTCAAGGCACTCAGACGCTGTCCTGTCCTTGCTCTCCCTGGCTTGTCAGAGCTGGGCCAGCTTCGGGGAGGAGGGAGGGAGATCGCCTGGGGCTCTGTCTCGCTGAGGCAAGTGCCACTGCAGGAGAGAGGATCTCAGCTGCTTTGGGACAGAGTCTGCCCGTGAGGGGATGATTTGGCCAGTTGTACTCTAGGATAGAGTCCAAAGCCTCAGCCGTTACGAGGTCAGGTCAGGTCTGCCTCTGCAGAATGTGTGCTGTTGTGCAAAGGACCTCACGACTCCTCTGCTCTCTCTGCAGAACTGACTCCCGTGGGGTAAACCTGAACCGCCAGTATCTCAACCCTGACGCTGAGCTGCACCCTGCAGTGTATGGAGCCAAAGCTGTCCTCCTCTACCACCACATTCACAGCCGCGTCCTGCCTGGCTCTCCTGACTGGAGGACGTATGTTTCGCCACTCAGCACCAGCTTGCTAAGCACAAAATCTTCCAACCATTCCATCTGCGGCAGCGCCCCGTCCCCGGAGGCAGCCCTGTCAGAGCTGGAGAAAGCCAATAATCTCCGCAACTCACCCCGCACCTGGCGTGCCAGCACGTACTTCAGCCCTTCTCAGGAACCCCGGCTCTCGGGAGCAGCTGCCGCAGAGCTGGGCAGCAAGGACCGAGCTGCCTGGATCCTCCCTTCGAGCCACACCGCGGAGCACTGTGAGGAGGAAGCCAGGAGGCCTCCGCCAGCACCTCTCCCCGAAACCATCCTGCCCCAGGACAGTGGGCTCGCCTACTACGTCGATCTCCATGGGCACGCCTCCAAGCGCGGCTGCTTCATGTACGGCAACAGTTTCAGTGACGAAAACGATCAGGTGAGGGCAGTGGGTAGGAGTACGGAGGTGCTGGAGCAGGCTGGGACCTTCTCTCTGCTCTCCCCAGGGTCCCGAGCGCTCCCTCCCACTGCTGGGAGACGGGGTAGGAGGTCCCTGTCATGCCAGAAACGGCTCCCTGTCGGGACACGGCTGGTGCCTGAGGAGAGGGTGCTGGGCTGGCTGCCCTCCCTGCCTTCGCTGCTTGGCGGGGTTCGCTCTCCCCGCCCCGCCGCCCCTCTCCTCTCAGGCTGGTGACCGGAGCAGCTGCAGCAGGTCTTGGCTTTCCCCCGGGAGCTGGCATGGGGTGGACAGAAGAGCTGCCCCTTCTCTTACGGGATGAGAGTGGGGAAGAGCTGTGCCGCTGGGCTGCCTCCTCTCTGCCTCTGGGAGAGCCCAGCCGCTGCCCCTCCCTGCTGGGAGATGGGCAGGGGGCAGGCAGGGGTGGGCAGCGCTGGCCTGTGCGAGATGCTGGAATTGGGCAGAGTGGGCCCAGCCTCGACCAGCACCCCAGTGCATCCCAGAGCTCAGCACTGGTAGCGCTGGAGCAGGGCGAACAGCCAAGGGCTTCCCCCAAAGTCACCCGTGTTCCTCCCCGTGCATCGCAGGTGGAGAACATGCTGTTCCCCAAACTCATCTCCTTGAACTCACCTCACTTTGACTTCACGGGCTGTAACTTCTCAGAGAAGAACATGTACGCCAAAGACAAGCGGGATGGGCAGTCGAAGGAGGGCAGCGGGCGAGTGGCCATCTACAAAGCCTTGGGGATCATCCACAGGTAGGCAAACCTGCGCTCACTTGCTAAACGTCCGTGCCAGCTGATCTGGCCCAGCTCTCCTCCGTCCTGGAAGGGGGTGGTCTTGCTGGACGCAGGTTGTTAAGGAAAGTTGAAACCACTTGTGTGGGGGCAGCCGTGTCCTGCACGGCACTCTGGTGAGGGTGGGACTTGCCTGTTCTCCGAACCGGCCAAGAAGAGCGATAAGTGCTCAGTGCAGTGCAGGCAGAGGCCAGGACCCGGCCGTGCCAGGTACTGCCGCATTCCTGAGCCACCGGCGTTGTCCTGCTTCACAGCCTGGCTCCTTTTCCTCTTGTACCTCCTGTCCCTTCACAACCCTTCTGCAGCTGCTCTGGCTTCTTGTCTGCACTGTTGTAGAGCTGCTTGCACGCTGCTTTCCAGAAGGAATTTTCCTCTTTCCCAGATGCACCTTTGTACATTCCTACTTAGCTGTAATTAAAACCTGCTTAGTTGTAATGGGCTCAGCTGCCCCAGACCTCGCATGCGAGATTGCTGTGCAAGATTCCAGCCTCAACCAATCCATAATTCTGCGAGTTGAGTATATTTGTGTGACCCGTAGCAGCCACGTGCCTCTCTCTAACAGCGGTTGGGATATTTTTGGCCTGTTTCTGTTGTGGTTGCTGGGAACATAAAAATGGGTGAGCTAATCAGACCCAACAGCCTGTCTTACTCTGTTGGGCCCCGGTGGTGGCCAGTCGCAGATGCTAAGGGAAGAGTACAAGAGGAGAAGTGTGTGATGCTTCTTTAGTAGATGTCGCATTCCCCGGCAATCTGTGGTTTGAGGAAATGTGGAAGTAGTGCCAGGCTTCCTACCAGCCCCGGACGTCCCCCAGAAAGCCCTGCACCCCATCTCCTGTGAACAGCTGCTCTCCACGGGTGCAGTTTCAGTGCTGGCTTAGGCTGGTGTAGGACCAGGCTGCCAGCAGGGATGGTGGCTCCCTCGGCTCCGTTCTTTCCCACATTTCTTCAGCACTTGCTGCGCGCTCTGCTGCTTTTCTGCGCCTGCCTGCAGGCTGGGGCAGGGAGCGTGCTGGTCCAGCTAAAACCAACCCTGCAATAACAAATACACGAGGTTTTTAGGCTCCGGTTGTTGGTGTAGCTTGCTGCTCTGTGCCCCTTTGCTGGAGCTGGCAGGGAACAGCCCATGGTTAATCCAACAGCAACATCCTGAAACGTGACAGGCGTTCTGATGGCGTCAGGACTCCTCTCGGTGCCCGTGTCGTGCGGTACTCTGTGGGCATGTCGGATGGATAGGGAGGGAGACTTGCTGGTTTTCTGCGGGATTAGCAAGCCGAATTGTCTCTGAGCACTCAGACAGATGTAAGCCATCCCGGCCGACAGCTCCCAGTCACCCTCTTCTCCTTCATGCCTCCAGAAACGTGCTCTGGGTGGGCCTGGTCAACGATATCTCAGGGACTGAGGTGACGCTGCCTGGCCTCTTGGTCCCTGGATGGCCTTTTTTAACAACAGATGCAACATTTGCCTTTCTCCACCCCGCAGGGACAGCCCCCACACATACACACTGCCCACCACCTTCTGGAGACAACCGAGAGGAGCCCCACAAAGACCTCGGCACCCTTGGGTGCTGCACCTCGGGGCCTGTGGGCTCACATAGTTCGTGTTTCTCAGGAGATCCACTTGATTATCCTCCATTTCTGGTGGTTTTCCTCCTGGAGCCCCCTCTCCAGGCAGAGCGATCCTCCTACCCCACTTGCTGCTTTCTGCAGTGGAGCTCCATCCCGAGTTCCCTATCAGCCAGCTGATCTCCTGGTACGTCTGTCCGCCTCAAGTACTGGGATAGACCATTCCTGCAATCGGAGGATGCTGTCCTGAAAAACCTGCCACCTCTGCTAAGCTCCTTTGTCCTTCAGAGCTGTCTCCACAGGATCCCCCTTACTGGTGCCCTGAATTAGCCAAAACCTGCTCTTCTGAGGTCCAGGGTCTGTGCTCTGCTGCTCTCTTCCCCTCAGGATCATTAATTCGACCGTTTCATGGGCACCACAGAAGACACTGACGTTTATTATCGCATTCCCAGCTAACAGGTTCCTCCTTGCCTGTGATCCAGCTGTGCATCACCCCCGGGTGGCCTGTCCAGCACCCGTACACCCATATTGGGAAGTTATTCCCCAACACCCTCAAGAAACCTGGAAGACTCCAGGACTTTCTGGGGATAGAAGCAGTATTTATGGATGATTTATTCTATTTTTTTTCTTATCGCTGCTGAGCACGGGTGAATTTCTAGCACCCATCGCATTGTGCAGCAGAGAGGCACAGAGTAACCAGGAGCCATGTGCAGGCATTCGTCAAGGATCTTAAAAGCCACTCGTTTTTTTTCCTCAACTTGAAAACACTGAGCAGGGAGAAATATGAAAGCCTGGAATAGAGAACACAGTCAGACAGCAAACAGAGAAACTGGAAAAAGGGGAGATCCCACTTAGCATCCCTGGGTTCAGTTTACAAAACTCATGCCCACCAGGACCCCCAGGTCCGTCCCTGCAGAGCCGCTCTCCCCCGGCTGGCCCAGGCTGCGTGGCTGCGGCATTATTCCTCCCCGCGGCAGGACTTCGCCTTTCCCCACGGGCGCGTGGGGAGGTCCCTGCCTGCGCCTCCTCCAGCCTGGCGAGGTCCCCAACGGCAGCGTGACCTTCTGGGGCATCACCCCCCGGCTCTGCATCCGCCGCTGCCTTGGCACCTCGGGCACTGGTGAAGGGGCTCAGCAGCCTGACACCCGGTATCGACCCAGGGCATGCCGCCAGTGCCGGGGCTCTGTGCCGCGCTCACAGCCTGGCACGTCAGCCAGCGTTTAGGCCATCTCCCTGTCCCCTGGCATCGCCTGTCCTTCATCTGCTCGCCTGTGAGGGTGGGGTGGGAGATGGTGTCCAAAGCCATAAGCCATGGCCCACGGCTCTCCCTCAGCCTCGGAGCTGGCCGTTATGTCGTTGAAGGCTGCCGGAGTGGTTATGTGTGATTTCTCCTTCATAAATCTGCTGACTGCTCCCAGACATACTCTGTCCTTCCTGGGTCTCCAGGATTATTTCTCCATGACCTTCCTGAGGATCGAAGTGAGGATGACCAGCCCATGGGTCCCTGGCTCCAGAGACAGGGGTGATGTTTGTTTTCTCCCCATCCTCAGGACCCACCTCGGTAGCCAGGACCTCTCTGAAATAATCATCGTCAGCGTCTCAGGGATGTCGTCCGGCTCCCTCTGCACTCGCGAGGGTGTCCCGCTGGGTCCCACGGCCCTGTGCCTGTCCAGGCTGTGCAGGTGCTCCCGGAGCTGCTCCTCCTCCCCTGTGGGACGTCTCCCTTGCTCCAGACTTTCCTCTGGTCTCAGGGGCTGGGGATCACTGAACATGGAGCTCGCCCATGACAACTGAGGTGAAGAAGGTTTGGAGTACCTCAGCCCCCAGCCCAGTCAGCAGCTGTCTCACACTCTCCCTGGTCTTCCGTCTGCTGCTGATTCACCTCTAGAAGGCTCCTTGTAGCCCTTCTTGTCCCTCAGCAGATTCATCTCTGGGTGGGCTTTGGCTTTCCCAGCCCCATCCCTGCACATTCAGACAGCATCTCTGTGTCCCTGCCAGGTCACCTCTCCCTTCTTTTACTTCTTTTGTGATTCCTTTTTTTATCTGAGTCCATTTGCGACCTCCATGTTCATCCGTGCAGGCCTCCTGCTCTCATGTATCTGGGTGGACTGTTCTGAAGTTGGAGGAGGTGAGCCCTGAAAATGAATCAGCTCTCCTGGGCCCCTCTTCTCACCAGGGCCCTGTCCCAGGGGACTCTTCTGAGCGGATCCCTGAAAAGGCAAAATTTGCTCTTCCCAAGTCTTGGGCTGTGGTCCTGCTTTTTGTCTGGTTCCTTTCTCTCAGGCTACTGGGCTCCACCATTGCGTGGTCACTGCAGCCAAGGCAGTCCCCAACCTGCACGCCCCCAACCAGCTCTTTGTCGTCTGTAAGCATGAGGTCCAGCAGTGCCCACCCTCCATGCCCCTGTTAGAATAGCCCCCCAGGCAGGGCTGCTCCTTGGAGGGGTCCTGTTGAGTTGGCGAGGAGTTGAGGCACCTCTTGACTGCACCGCGGCACTGTGCGTGTGCGGTGAGCTCCTCAGGAGGTTGGTGTGTGCGTTCTTCTTCCTGGCTCGTGCCCAGGTGGAGATTGGTGACTCTCAGATAGCTGGTAACGTCAAATTAACCGGAGGTTAATTTGTCTTTACCTGTCCCGACAAAGTCCAGCTGGGCATGTGTTCAGGACCTGGCAGTTTTTAAAGAAAGTTGGTCGTTGTTGAGGTTAATGGGCAAGGTTGACATCACTGCAGTGTCGAGGCTCCAGGGTGCCGATCTTTTGCCACTTCAGTTTAATTCGGCTCAGCCCTGCTCTGGCCCCCTGGGCGGCACCTTGCCCAGGCAGCCAGGGAAGGCTGTCGGGCTGCCAGTCCCCTCTCCCACCCTGCCCTGCTCTGTCTGCAAAGTGCCAGCGCCACGCTGCTGGGGCTTGGAGCGGGCAGCGCGGGGTCGGGAGTGAGCCGGGGGGGCTGTGCTGGGGCACAGGACCCTCAGCCTCTGGAGAGGGGTGATCCGGGGCCCCTTCTCCAGCGCCTCCGCAGCTGGGGGGGGCACACAGTGATAGCCGGGTAGCTGGTGGCTGGAGAGGGGCTGATCCCCTCTGCCTTCTGGGACCCGCTGAGCTGCGCTCGGTGGTGGCGTCGCGGCGCTGTGGTGGTTAGCCCTGTGGGTGCCAGGGCAGCGTCGGCACACCATGACAGACGGGGGCGAATTTCCCCGTCAGCAGGCTGTGCGGCAGGCCTTCCCCCAGCGGGATGCCCCTGCAGCTGGGCCGTTTAACACCTCCCTCGCACCGATCTTCCCACAAGGCTTCAGCTTTGCCAATTTAACTGAGTTTCCGCAGTGAGTTTCCAGTTCCCCTTGCTCGTTACCCGCGCTCCTGCTATCAGTTTGCAAACTCTCAGGATACACATCCTGGCCATATGTTTTTCCAAATGCCTGGGCTCCGCACGTTGGCACATCTGGGCCCTCGGCTCCCTCCCCTCCTCCACCGCTGATCTCCTGCCCCCTGCGTGCTCCTGGCTCTGCCGGCAGCACACCGGGCTGCAATTCCGCGTAGGGCTCACCAGTGCAGACCTTCGGCGTCGCACCCACAGCTCCATCCCAGTGACTTCTTACCGGGTTTTCTCTGAAAGCAGAGACAAGAAGGTGGCTCTGCGGCTCTCTTGCTGTTTCCCCGAAGTCTCCTGCTGTCTGTGCCACACCAGTGGTCCAGTATCTTGTTGCCAGAAAATTGGTACAGCGTGAGCCTTTGCTCCTGGGGAACGATGTGCCATCTGTTCTTCTGTGCCCTTTGTGAATCTCTTGCCCTGTCCTTAGCATGAACTCACCAGGGATGACTGCAGACCCTTTTAAGATAACCAGAGAACATCTTCTGGTAGTTGCTTCACCCTGAAAAGCACTTGGGGTGTCCCTAGCAGCTGATTTAAGATAAGAGGCGGGTACTCTGGCGCTTTGGGAGCCTGGTGCTCAGTGATCACTGGCCACTCCCGCTCTCCAGCTCTCCCATGGCTGATCCTTTCTTTGCCATCAGTTTCAGAGTCCAGTTGCTTGGGTCCTGTGTCATGGGTGCCTCTCCTGTCCTCGGCATGCCTCTGGCTTCCACCCGATGGCCAGCTACCGCTTTTCCCCCCGCTTTGTTCCTACCTCAGCAGATGAGAAAATGCAGCGCACGTGAAGCAGGTTGCAGCAAGAGCTGCGGCTCGCTGGCAGGAGCTGCGTCTTCTCTCCAGACTCCCCCCAGAGCCTCCCCTCCCGGGGCTGGCGGGGGGATGCTGGCAGCTCCCAGGTGGGGCGACAGACAGGGTGACTGCAGCTCTGCTCGCAGGGTGTCATCGCGGCAGTAGTGCTCCCGTGCTCAGGGAGGTGTGGATCCGTGTCGGGTAATGTGGGCTTCCTTGTGCTTCACAGCTACACGCTGGAATGCAACTACAACACGGGGCGCTCGGTGNCAAGTACACCGTGGAGCTGTTTGAGCAGGTAAGGGGATCCCCTGCAGTGGGGTGGCTGGGCGCGCGCAGCCCTACCCTGCCCTGCGCGCTGCAGGCAGCGCTTTCAGCACCCAGGAAGAAACCTTTACGTTTTCTCCTGCTTCTGCGCTTGCGTGTCCTGCTCCAGTCTGTGGTGTGGGTTTGGAGGGGTGTGCGGGAGACTGGGTGTTCTCAGCCCCCAAAACGCTTTGCTCGCTGGCTGGGACTGGAGGCTTCTGCCTGCAGCCTCACGGGCAGCGCAGGGTGGTCCCTGTGCATCTCACACCGCTGCTGGTGCGTGGGGTCCCCGCGCCCGCCCTGCGGAGCGTGGGGCTGCCTGCTCTTGCACGGCCCACAGCAAGAGGTGGCAAGTCCCTGTGGCCGTGGATGCCTGACTCACCCTTGCCCTGTACGTGTGCTGCACACCCAGAGACTTCCTATGGGAACGCTCTTCCCGCTGGGGAGCTCGTCTGGAGCCTGTAACAGAGACGAACTGAGCTCTGGGGGGTTGTCTGGGATTTGGGGTTGGATTTTTTCTTTGTTTGTTTTCCTGCCTCAAGTCCCAGAGAGCTGCTGCTCCTTCTCAAGGCCATTCTCACCAGTTGCCTCTTGCCCTGGCAGGTCGGGAGAGCCTTGGCTGTGGCAGCGCTGGACATGGCAGAGTGCAATCCCTGGCCCCGGATCGTCCTGTCGGAGCATAGCTGCCTCAGCAACCTGCGAGCCTGGATGCTGAAGCACGTCCGTGGCATGAAGGGTGCCGGCGGGGGCCCGCGGAGGCGAGGAGGTGCCAGGACCCCCCCCAGGAGCTCCACGTAAGGGCCTGCCGGGTTGAGTGTTCAAGAGCTGCAGGATAACGCCAATTAGAGATGATAAATATACTCCAAGCGAGTTACCCTGCAGCTAGTGAAGCCAAGGTTTATTTGTTTGCTTTCCCACCTTGTCAGGGTCTGTGCTTGTCCCTGCAGAGTTTGCTTTGTGAACCACAGGTGTGGGTATCCCTCAGCAGCGGGTCGTCGGCAGATAAGGGGCATGCAGCTGTGCAGGATGAAGCTGTTTGGGATTCACCTGCTCAGTATCTGGGAAGTGATTATCTGCCTGCAGAGAGAACCAGCGTCTCTTCTGCTTCTCCCCCTCTCTCTCCCCACCCCCCCCGCCCCAGCCTGGTCCAGCGCTGTCTGGGAACTCTGAGACGATGCTGCTGCCCTGAGATTGCTGGGAGAGTGATGTACAGCGAGGGGGACTGGGGGTCTGCTGCTGGGACAGCCCCCTGTGACATGGGCTCAGTTCCTGTCCCGGGCCGCTTGCTGACCACTGGGGAAGAAGTCTGGGTGCCTGACAGAGACAGTGTCTCTGCAGCAGCAGCAGCCTAATGCTTAGTGCCTGGGCTGGAGGGCAGAGCTGGCTGGGAAGGACAAGGGGAGCGCGGAGGGGCCGGTGGAGGGGAGCCCGTCTCCACAGAGCCAGGCTGAGCCTCCTGTTTCTCATCCCCTTCCAGTGGGCTCCCCACCTCAGCCTCCGATAATGCCCTGTCCCGCATGAGGAGCTTCAGCAACGGCACCAGCGGGAGTGGCAGCAGCCAGCAGGACTCACCACAGATCAAAGCCTCCCCCAGCTTTACCTTCAGCTGCAGCAGGCCCTCGGGTCCGGCCGCTGCGAGCCAGAGTCCTCAGAAAGGCAGCGCCAGAGCCCCGGCACCGGGCAGAGGTAAGCTGGGCTGGGGACCTCTCGTGCGCTTGATCCAGTACCTCTCAAGCTGCTGTGCGAAGCCTCAGCCTTGAGGAGAGCTCTGTGCCAGCGTTAACCGTGTGCTTTGACGTAATAAAAGTGGTTTTGCGTGGAAGAAGTGCATGTGAACTGCCGCCCCATCCCCTTGGAAGGGTCCTGGATGCCATGCTCAGCTCCGCACTCTGTTCCGAGCGGAGCGGCCCTGGCTGGGTCAGGACAGACGCCACACGGCAAGACCCGTGGCTTCTCCAGCCCGGCCTCTGCAGGGAACCGAGGGGGCCCAGCTGAGCTCCTGCCCCACGGCTCTGCAGCCCCTGGCTGGGCAGAAGCTGCCCGCTGCTTCTGCTGCACTGAGATCAGAGGGACTTTGTCCACTGTGGGCTGCTGGGGAAGATGGCCCTTCCCACGCTGGCTGTGCAGGTGCCTGGGACAGGGCCCAAGGGGCTTCTGGAGAAGCCGGCACGGAAAACCTCAGCTCGACTTCCCGCGGCCTCAGCTGCTCCCGAAGCACTGCCGAGGCCTGCAGGGATACACCAAAGTGCCTTTTCCCTTCCCAGGCACCTGCTGGGCAGCAGTCGACCGTGGCACATGACTCGGGTCGTGGCGAGGCGGGCTGGCAGAGCTGTAATTAGTCACTGAGGGCTCTGAACACGCGGCGAGTCCTGTCTGGTGGGGGCTGACTCGCAGCACTGAGCTGCCAAGCCGCCTGCACGGCTGCGAGAAAGGCCCTGGCTTACTGCCCCACCGCCAGCACCCAGTGAGCCCTGAGGCTGCACCACGCTCTGGCAGCAGGGGCTGCCAAAACAAGGCAGGGCGCTCGTTGTGGCCCCTGCGCTGGCTTCCTCGCCACCAGGCAGGGGGCTTGGTGCTGCTGCAGGCTGTGGCAGGGCAGGCAGTGCTGCTCCAGGCCCTTCAGGAGTTCGGTGCTGCAGCTGGCTGGCCGATGGTGTGGGAAGCCCCAGTGCCCTGTGCTACTCTGTGGGCTGGTCCCACAGGCCCCCCCTAAGGAAACGGGGATGGACTGGGAGCCCCAGTCTGCTGTGGGGGTCCGGGCCCCAGCGAGCACTGTGCTCTGAAGTATCCCAGTGCCCAAAGATGGGAGGTGTGTGAGCGAGGGTCTGCTTTCGGGGTGGAGGGGGCTGCCTGTGTGACTCTGGGTGTGACTCAAGCTGTCGTTGTGTCAAGGCTCTGTGTACTGGTGCTGATCTCGGGAGAGATCGCTGTGTTTCTGACTGTCGGCTTCTTTCTCGTGCTCCGCCTGTGTTTCTCGCGTTGCTTCGTCCTCCGTGTTTGCTTTCCAGCACTTTGTAGCGACTGTTTCTCATCTGCCATGAGAACGTGGTGGGGAGGAAATAAAAGGCTTATGTTCTCATGGGCACGTTGTAACGTCTGTTCCTTCTGCCGTGCATGCTTGGCCCACCCTGGAGCCAGCGGGAGCAAGCTCCTGGCCCCATCCCCGGCTGCCGGGGAGTTGGCGGCGGTCAGGTGCGTGAGCAGGAACAGACCTTGTGGGGCTGGAGGGGAAGACCCTGTCTCGATGGGATGGATCAGCGTCGTTCTGCCTCCCGAGCCTGCACGCTCTGCTTGCTGCCGTGTCAGCAGGCACTGTCTGCATGGCCTCCTCCGGCAAGGGGAGCCGTGGCTGGCAGAGCCGAGCGCCTGGCAGGATGCTCTGTCCTTGTGCTGGTGGAGCCCTGGCTGCCTGGCTCTTGGGACTGGGATGTGGCTCTTCCTTCCCTGCCCTGGCATCACCTGGCAGCTTGACCCTCTGCGTGCCTGGTCTGGCTAGCATCCCAGGCCCCCCCTGCTCCAGCTGTTGGCAGAGCTGCCGCTCTCTGAGCGCAAGGGCCCCGGCAGCACTGGCACTGCCACATCTGTGCAGGGTAACATGGCCCAGGAATGCTTTGACCCCATGGCTTTGCCTTACGAGCCCCACTGCCCTCCTGCCAGCTGTCCCATCCCGGGGTGGTGCCAGGATGCTGTCACGGACTCTTCCTGCCCTGGGCAGCTGGGAAGGAAACGGGAATGCTGAGATCCTGCCTGCAGCCCTGGCTGCCCCCAGCCAGGCATGAGGAGGCAGTGGTTAGATGGCACAGGATGAAGACACTGCTCCCGGTTGTGTCCTATCCTTCCCCTTCCTGCACACAAGCTGCAGAGATCCTTGCCTCCACGGAATGGGCAGGAGCCTGTCCCCGTGGGTGGGACAGCCATGCCCCACGGGCAAGGGGAGGCTGCTCTCCTGCCGTGGCGCTGCAGGACAGCTGTCCCCTGGTGATGGCCAGGTCACACGGAGGATGTCCTATCCAGGACCTGCTGCTCAGGCCGGGGCCCTGACAAGCGTCAGAGATGCGTCCCCCTCCCAGCTGCTCCCTCTGAGCCTCGCAGGAAGGGAGCCCTTTCCTGGTGGGCTCCAGCCACAGCCCTCCGGCGCGGTGCGTGCCCCAGCGGCTGCTAGCCTCCACTGAGGATGCCAGGCCCCCTGCCCTGCTGTCTCTGCTCCATGCCAGCCGGCGAGCCCTGGCTGCAGTGGGGACCCGTGTCCCTGCAGACACGGTGGGGAGTTCACCCACCGGCTGCAGGGCTGCAGCCCTCACCACGGTCGGCTGCTGCCGTGTCTGAGGAGCAGCAGCGCCGGGAAAAGGAGCCGGGGAGGGGAAGGGCAGGTCTGTCTGTGAGTGCGGGAGGAGAGGGCACAGCCTGTCCCTGTGCGGTGCTGCTGCAGGGGCCGCTTTCCCAGAGGGCTGCTCTGTCGGGCGCTCCTCAGACACCCCGTGCTCCAGCCCCGATCCTCTCCACGGCTCCCGCTCCAGCCTGTCTGTGTTGGCTGAGCCCCAGGGAGCCCAGACCAGACCCGTGCTTTACCCACAGCCTCGCTAGTGCCAGGGCACGGCGGGATCTCTGCAGGATCCCCTGGTAACCCTCTTGTTTGTGCAGCCTCGGCGGCTGCCAGGCTTTGCTGGCTGGAGTTTGTCACCAAATTGTGCTGTTTCAGTTGTGACAAGTCCAAGGATAAGCGTTGTCGCTGAGCGGTACCATCCCCTGTCACCTGTAAACCCAGCGCCGGGTCCTTCTGCACGCGGCGAACTTGCCCCAGCACAGGCTGTGCGGCGGCCTGGCTCCCGTCTGCTCCTGCTCGCAGGGTCTCATTTGCTGTGGGCCCAGCGTTGTTCGTGGCTTGCTCAGGCGTTTTACGTGCTGTCCGCTCCCCAGGGGACACTGTCGTCGTTTCACCCCGGTGGGCAGCTCGGCTCGCTCGCCGCCCCCAGTTGGATAGGGGTGAGAACGGGAAGGGTGAAAGTGAGAAAAATCCTGGGTTGAGGTGAAGGTGGTTTAACAGGGAAAGCAAAAGCTGCACAAGCAAAGCAAAGCCAATGCTGGCATTCCTCTGCTGCTTCCCGTCGCAGGCGGGTGTTCAGCCATCGCCAGGAGAGCCAGGCTCTATCACGCATAACAGTGACAGGGGAAGACAATCGCCATCGCTCCGAGCGTCCCCCCTTCCTCCCCTCTCCCCAGCTTTTATTGCCAAGCACGACGTCCTGTGGTCTGGCGTGTCCCCGGGTGAGCTCCTCGCTGGGTGAGCAGCAGAAAACCTCCTGGCGCTGTGCAGGTGCTGCTCGGCAACAGCCAGCATCCCTGGGCTATTAATGCTGGTTTCAGCACAAATCCAAAAGATGCCCTGTACAAGCTGCTACGGAGAAAATGAACTCCTTCCCAGCCAAACCCAGCATGTCCTTGCGTGCCTCAGCTCTGCTGGCACTGCACGGGCACCCACGCGTCCGTGTGGCATCCTCGCCCGCGTGCTGCGCCTTCCCCGTCCCAGCTGCCGAGCGATTTCCGTAGGCATGGGATGACCTTGTGAGCACTGCCAGGTCAGCCGGGCAGCGTGCGTCCCAGGCAGCGGCAGCAGCGTGCGAATGCTCCTCGGGCTGATCCTGTCTGATGTTGTCCCTGTGGCCGGGCATGCTGCCGGCCCCGACATTGGTGCTGCCCTGCTGTGCCCATCCCTCGGGCTGCTCTCTCCGGGTGCAGGACTCCACGTTTGCCCTCAAGCTGCCCAAGGTTTCTTTTGCCCCGTTTTGGCAGCCTGCGCAGCCCTGCTGATGAAGGGCAGCCCTCGGGGCATCGGTTACTTCCCCAGCGCAGCGCTGCCCGTGGTCTTGCTGGGGGCACAGCCCAGCCCGGCACCCAGCCATTTGTGGCAGGTGCCAAAACGCTGGCACCGGTGCCACCCCTTGAGGAGAGTTCCTCATGCCTGGCTGCCCGGCAGCCCCCACGCTGGATCACCGGCTGCTGGGCCCGTCCCAGCTCTCTCAGTGCGGTCACAAGGGCGCTGTGGGAGACCAGGCTGGAAACTTTGCCGGACTCAGGGTAAATGACGTCCAGGCACTGCCTGCTCCCTCTGGGCTTCTCCCCTGCTGCCCCAAGGCAAGGGCCTGGCTTTGCCACGTCCCGAGCGGTGCCCACGGGCACCTTCCCTGCACCTAGACAGTTGTGTCCCCGCCACCTCTCAGGTCCACCCGGCATAGCCAGCTCAGAGCCCATCGCACCGGCACGGCCAAGAGCGTGAACTGGGATTGAGCCCTGGCTCCCTGTGGACGGCCCCAGCGTGCCGCCCTGCCGCGGGCTCGGCACCGCAGCCCTGTCCGGCACGGCCATGCCCGCCCCTGCCCATGTCCTGCACCGCTGCTGAGCGCCGGCGCAGGCACAAAGCCCGGTCCTCGGCCGCAGCCTTGTCCTGCGGCAGCTGAGCCGCGTGTCTGGTGCTGCTGCTTCTGGCCCCAGCTCTGCCTCCCACCAGCGGCCCCGGCCCCACGCTGAGCTGTTGAGTGCCTGTCGATGCTCCTCCCTGCCGGTGCTTCAGCAGCTGCCAAAGCGGCTCCTCTCGCTGTTTGGCTTTGGGGCTGTGCCTCATGCCCGTGCTGCGGTGGGGGCCCCGGCCCTGGTGAGGCCGACGGGCAGCTCCATCCCGCCTCTCCTGCCTCAAAGGAAACACGGCCGCGGCTGGGCGCCGTGGGGGACAGGGGCTCTGTGCGTGGCTGCTGCAGCCATGGGGAACGGTGTTGCCCTGGGGACGGTGCCGGCCTGCCCGGCTCCCGGTGCCGGCGGGGGGCTGCTGCCCCGGTGGCACGCACCAGCCTGTGCCCCAGTTGGGTCTGGGGAGGCGTCGGGCCCCGATGGCCAGCGCAGGCTGGCGTGGCTGCCAGGGTCCTGGCTCCTCTCGCCAGAGCTGTAGCAGCTCAGCGGTGCTGCTGGCACCGCCAGCGTGTGGGTGTCTGCCCCATCTTGTGCCGTGCCGGGCCCCAGCCTACCCTGCGAGCTCACCCCGCGGGACACGTCCTGCCGGTGCAGGGCCCGCGGGCAGAGCGCTGCCGCCATGCCCGCGCCTGGCCTGCCAGGCACCGAGGCTGCTGCAGCCAGGTCAGCTCCTGGGGCAGGCAGCTGCTCTGCTGCCGCGCAACTCGGCGAGGGCGCTCTGCACCGGCCCTCGCCCCTTCCACCGCAGCAGCACTCGGGGCTTGACCAGGCCGTGCCGCTCCTCGCCGCAGCAGCTCTGCGTGCCCAGGGCAGGCAGCCGGTGCCCCTGTCGTGGCTCGCAGCCCCGCCTCACCGACCCCAGCATGTCCCTGGCGTGGGCTGAGCTCTGTCTTGTTTGTCACACAGGGACCCTGCCGGCGGGTGCCCGGGCGGTGCCGAGCACCAGCATCAGCCACGGACCACGGGAGGCCCAGCGCGGCACAGGAGAGCCGGCAGCTACCCATGGCACTACACTGCTGCAGGTACCGCTAGGCACCAGCAGGGCCTGGGGCGGGAAGGGGAGCCCGGAGGGACAGCAGGGCCCTGCACCCCCCCCAGTGCTCCCTGAGCCCTGGGAGGGGGCTGCCCCACGGCTCCGCTAGCCGAGCCCAGGGGACGTGGGTCTGGCGAATGCCAGGGAGCAAACTGTGCCTGGGCTGTGTGGGGAGGCGTCAGACCCCCCTCCTGAGCCATCCACACAGCAACCACCCGGGCTGGCCAGGGGGCTTCTCAAAGAGTTCAGAGACCCCCCCGTCTGTGGGGCTCTGCCGGGAGTTTGTGCATTTTTCCTGAGCTGTGCAGACACCTCAGGTGGCAGGGCTCCGGCTCTGTAGGAACCCTGGCAGCTGTGGGGGCCTTCCGCCAGACCAGGGACAAACACCCCTTCTGGGCACTGACCCTTTTCTCCTTTCTCCTCCCTTCTCTGCAGGCACTCCCAAAGAAACGGGATGCCAGGAGAGCCCCGGAGCAGCCCAGGTAAGTGCCGGTGTTGGCCATGGTGTGGGGCCATCCCACAGCGAGCCCAGAGTCTGTGCCGGGGCGGCAGGAGCTGTGAGCAAAGCCCCCACCGGGCAGCAGGGCTGGAGCTGCAGGGGGGTCTGGGCAGTGGCGGCATCTGCCAGCCCCGATGCGGGCTGCAGGCCCCCGCTCCCAGCTGCTGCCTCAGGAGCGGCATGTTGGTTCTCTGCAGCCTGGGGGGGACCCCCCTACGCCCCAGCAAGATCCCTGTGCGGAGGAAGGGGGCAGTGACTGACCAGAGCCTGCCGGGGCTCCGCACCGACAGCACGGCAGCCCACCGGGCCGGGAAGCACAGCCACAGCGGGCCTCAGGCCTCACAACCTCCGCCAGGTAGGGCATGGCATGGCACGGCCCTGGTGCTGCGGTACCTGCTCCGAGCAGAGCTCGGCACAGGGCTGGGGGGCTGCCCCCACCCAGCCGGCCCCACTGGGGGCCGCAGCGCCCGTCCTGCATCCAGCCCCACCCACTGCAGCACCGGAGGGGACTGTCACCCCCCGGCCCCAGACGGGTGACCCCGACATGCTGCGACAGGCAGAGGAGGCCTGGGGGGCTGGGACCCCGACAGCAGCCCCCCCAGCAGGGCAGGCGCGGGGGCTGGCAGGTGCACACTGGGGCAGCCCGGGGGACGCCCTGGCCCAGCCCCACGCTCTGCCGGGGGCCGGGAGCACCCGCCTGCCCTGTGCCAGGCCCGTGGTGCGGCTGCCGGTGGTGACGCCGGTCTCTGTCCCCGCAGGGCTCTGCCAGGAGGCTCCCCCGTGCCCCGGGGGGGAGCAGAGTGCCGAGCGACTCTTCCTGTGCAGGGGCAAGGGCCTGCACCCCCAGGTATGGCGCCGGGGGGCTGCAGTGTGGGTGGGGGAACTCCAGCCCTGCTCTGCCCTGTGCCGGCAGGGCCTGGGCAGGGGCCACGGCACTGGGGAGGGGGCTCCGGCCCCTCTGCCCTGGCCCCCACGGCTGCAGCCCCTCTCCACCCCGCTCTCCCCCACTGCAGCACCTGCCGGGCCCGGCCACAGGCCCCCCCTCGCTCAGCTCCTACCGACAGCTCCTATTCTTCTGCGCCGAGGCCTGACCGCAGCCGCCAGCACCGGCCTGGCCGCTCGCCGGGCCCCGCACCGCCGGCCCGCGCCGTGG
>VZTL01077414.1:55243-69138 GCA_013400535.1 Scopus umbretta | reverse complement strand
GGGAAAAAAACCCCAAACAAACATATTCTGAGAAATTGCAAGTGCCAGACTTGCTAACTGTCAGGCTTATGTGGCAAAAAGTACCAAGAAGGCTTCTGAAAACAAGTTAGAGACAATTTTTAGTACAGATTCCTTCAACCTCACCCAGGCTCTGGGCTGAGTAAGAAATTGCGCCTGGCTGTGCTCAGCGCGAAATGGCGTGTGCAGAGAGAACAGCCATGACGTATCTGTCTGAACACACCAAGGTTTACTGAGGCATTCAAGGGACTTGAACTGTTGCTCTAAATTTAAATGCAATTGGACTATGAAAACCCTCTCTGAAAACAAAATATAGCCTATCGACATTAGGGCACAGTAGCATTTCCAGGCCCTTAAAACACCGTGAATTGATTTAAAAGGTGCCCTCGCTTTGCAGCTCTGGAGTTTTGGGCACCCTATTCCTGGGGAGCACCCACGTATGAGATGGCATCGTGCCTCATCTGAACCCGTGAGGAACTCTACATGTACCACTCCCACCTTCCAAAGATTTGGGAAAGCATGCCTTTAAAGAAACATTGTCAACAGAAATACAGAGAATACAGTCACGCTGCTGCCCCACAAACACAGTACTGTGTAAACAGCAACAAGAAGTGATGCCAAAATAAGCAATGGGTCACCACCTCCCCTGCCCGAGCACCCAGTGCATCGCAGGAGGGAAGAGGGCTCTTTTTCCTGAGCTTTCTCAGCCAGCTCAGCATACTAGTCCTTCCTTACCTGCTAAAAAGAAAAAAAAAAAAAAAAAAAGTTCTTTAAGCCCATGGCAATGAACACCTGACACTTTCTTAGAACAGCTTGGTCTTTTTTCCACAGTTTAACCTATTGGCTTTTTACCAGTACCCCAGTACTGAATTCCTTCCTCTGCTTCTGCCTACCTGTTTTGGTTTTGTACCTTTGCATGCAGCTGGTTTATTTTAACTCACTGGCTTGCCAAATTTATTTTTCCTTTATAAGAGAAATAGTTTGGAAAACACTTTGTTTTTGTTTTTGGAAAAACTCTTGGGTCTAGCCAGAAATAGTAGATCAATCTTTTCATGTAAATAAGAAAAGATTAAATGTGCTATTGACCAAATTTGGAGTAGGCTGCTTAGAAATACGTTTACCACTAAGTTGCTGGGCTCAAGCAAGAATTTCCAGTCAAAACAAGAGGTATGAGAAAGAGGGGAAATGATGGAGCAGTTCTGGAACAGGCAATATCCTCGTGCTTACTTTATTCACCTGGAAAGAGGTAGCTCAGGATCCTAATTTGGAACTAGAATGAGGTGGGGGGGGGCCTATAGGTATTTATACCATTTCTGTAAGTGATGATATACATGCCTTTTTCTTTGAATGGAGCTATTTAATTTTGCATAGATATGTTAATATACATTGAGCCAAACACTGCAAATTACTTGTTTTCACCAAAAAAATGAAGAAAGAAATCTGTGATTCTCTTAGTTGGTTTTGACCTGCACTGCAACAAAAGCAAGCATTTAAAGTGGTAGGGAAAAATCACAAAAAAGCAATGGATGGTAGAAAAGCCTTAGAAAATACATTAGCCCCATGGCTACTGAGCTGACCTCAGACGTGGCGCACGTGGGTGGGACCCCCTGCTTTGCACCCCATCTCCTAGGGAGCTTCCTAGCCACAAAATTCCTGGATATTCTGGAGTCCCTTTCTCTCATTCTGGCTTATCATTACAAAATTTAAGCATTTTGGTTTCATCTTGATGCAAATCAAATTAAGCTCCAAGCCTTTTTTGTTGTTGTTGTTTTTATTTAAATTAAATACAATTTTTTCTGACCAAGCCTGCTCCTTTGCATTCACTTCAAAACGAATGAACCAGGCTCTTGCTGGAGTGCCAGACATTGGGTCTGTTTTTTTCTGGTTTTTCCTTTTCTAGAAAATTCTTTACACTGGAAGCACCACAAACCTTTTAATCCTTTTCTTGATGTTTGTAAAGTCTTATACAACCTTTAATAAAAGCATGGCTACAGAAATACCCATAATACTGCCTGGACTTGCAAGTGATAGCTTGGACTAGGACTTCTTGTGGTTCTCAGCTACCAGCACGTTTTATAAGTGAGGAGGAGTATCTTGGACTTTGGGCTCTGGTAGGGTGTTCTTCACAGTTGTCTGAGCAGAAGGGATCTGTTTTGCGAACGAAAGGACACAAACCGAGATAAAGTCTATCACTGAGTATTTTGGAGCTGAGCCTGGCTCCATACTGCCTTACTGCACACCCTAGGGTTGATAAACCCAGCCACTGATGCACGCTTACTCCTCTCAGATTTATCCATCATCCACCCCATAATAAACGTGTGTCGTTAATGCATAAAAATACTCTTTCTCTCCGAGGACATCATAGAATAATATACGGTAACCTGTTAGGGATGATGATCCCTCACATTACATCTGCAGAGATGGGACATTTCACTATGTATTAGAGCTTTCTGTAAGTTTGCATGTGTGATGAGTTTTAATGATAAAATTATGTGCTCACTTTAGAAAGTGTGGATTTTCACTATGAGAACAAAGATAAAACAATAAATCTCACCACTATGATTATGCTTAATATTAAAATTTCTTTCCTCTTCCAGCAAGCTCACCTTTTCCTTTATTTTAAGCCAGAATCTCCATAGTATCAAGACATCTAAGCCATAATCCAAAGCACAATGCTACTGGTGATTATTGAAATCTTTTTAATTAAACTTCTTCTGAGGACTTTTCCTCAGGAGGACAAATGCTTTTGAGAGAGGTCTCTTTGGGTGCTGCAAGGAACCTGCAGAAAAGCAGGACTTCTCACATCCACTCCACTGGAGTCCCTGCGAGCTTCCTAAGCACTTTCTGACAAGCGTAACATAATAGAAAGCAAGCTTGTGCCTTTATGAGATTCCCACCTGGAAAATAGAGGAAAACTCAATGGATAAATAAAATGCGTCTGAATTCAAAGATTCTTGGCAATTTGGCAAGATAGTTCATTGGCCAGGTTGTGATTGTAGAACAAGAAAAACTGAATGAGTCTAGGTATATATTGCCTCCAGCTGAATGTTGTAATTTTAAAAACTCTCGTGTTCTAAAATCTATGCTGTCCTTTAATAGCATGTGTTATCTTTAATGATGCAGGGTTTTTAGCTGTGGAGGAACACTAGCAGCAATTGGACAAGCTTAGCTGGCTTGTGTTCTCTGTTTTTCTTGTGCGGTTCAGTGCAAAACCCTTTTTTATTTTTTGCTAAACAGAAATGACAGGGTGTGGAGAAGAGGTGGTGTGTTTGTACTCCAGAGGATGAGAGCTGGCTGTACTCCTTTTGAACCACCATAAATTATTAGGAGCACAGGAAAGAGATGAAAGCTACTTATAGTCCTCCCCGCATAGATGAGAGATGGGGTTTGTTTGGTTTTATTTTATTTTTATTTTATTTTTATATTTGGGGCCCCAGACTTGTCATCATAAAACTCACAGCACCTGAGTAGAGGGGATAAAGCCCAGATCTCATCAGGGTTTCTATATATGTATTTGCTAATGCAATCTTAGGGATGTCTTCAGGTCTGAGATCCATCCAGGGTTCCAGATCAGTTCATCTGCTGGTTCTTTTGCACTTTTGTTTTCCTTTGTGTTTTTAAATGAAAGCATTTTACTATTACTTGCCTCCTGACTTTTGAGTGTATTTACTCAGTATACAAAGACTTTTTAGGTATTTTCATAGTTTACTTTCTAACTGTGTGAGCCAAAACCAGACAACGTGACAAGTTGGAAAGATAAATCCACATAGATCTTTCTGAAGAATAAAAAAGTATTAATTTCAATGTAGTCTTATATTTCAAGATCACCTTAAAAAGAAGAGAGATGAAAGACTACTTTTAAAAGGGCATTTATATCATATTGGCTTATATTGATGAGACTATATGGAGAAATAAGAATTGTCAGACTATTTAAAGAGTCATATAATTCGCCATAGACAGTTGCATTGTACTCTGGAAGTGTTACAGCTAGGATTAGGTAAATGTACAACAGGCTGAGTGTAAAAACTTTCCTATTTGATGAGAAGGGTAAGACTGAACAACCTCTTGTCCATGCCCTTGCAGACGTCTCTGCCTTGCTGAGCGTTTCCATTCCTGTTCTGCCGTATTTTTCAGTGTCGCAAAGCTGAACTACTTGTGGATGAAAGTAATTCTTGGTTGTTGGAAAGCTTCTAGAACAGCTTCTCAGAGGAAGCGATGGAAACTTGCTTGAGAACACTGGGACTGAATGTTGTCATGGCAGCATAAGAGGCTCTAAAATCATAAAAAGGAGAATTAAAATGCAGACCCCAGTCCTGAGGACCTACCTGTTGGAGGCTTATGTAGCTTAAAAAGCAGGTGTGTTCAACTGAAAATAAACAGTACAAGGCAGAATATGGACTTAGGTCATCTGAGGAGAGCAACTATTTTATCTATTGTCCTGCAAGGAGAAAGGGAAACGATGAGTAAAAGTAAGGCTGGTGTTTATGAGCCTTGGAAGTATTAGCTCCGAGGCTTTTTATCAAGAGGGTAAGATCCCAAAGGGTTAGCTTGCAACAAGCTTGCTTTCAGACTTCAATGGGGCTAAGGAAAGTGCTTACACTGAGCTGCAAGCACACCCCTGCTTTACCATGGGAGAGGTTTGTCTCGCGAGTCATGTCTATGACCGGGGGCAGATGGCCACAAAACAATTCATCCTACAGAAAAATGGATAGTGTGGTGAGTCGAATTTGTTTTGCCAGAATTGAACATAAGATGAAGGCAAGCAAGCATGTGATTTGTCATTACGGGTGCTTTCTGCTCTGCAGATAGGCACGGGAAGGACTGTCACTTGCTGGTGACAGTAACATTGGGATTGCTGCTTTGGAGAGCCCAGCTGTCCTACTGTGCTACATGCAGCAGCTGAAGAGAGACAAAAAATGGTATCTGCATCATCTGTTCTGACACAGCCGCCTCAAAAAGCACAGCAGTCTTGCGGGAAATCCAGTTGCTCGGTACTTCAGGAACCATGTCAGAGCTCCTTTCAGAACTGAACTGATCTTCCCTCTGAAGGAATGTTTGGGGTATTTTTGCCTGTTTCAGCTGCAAAGCTTCTTCAGAATCAGATTTCACTAATGGCAGGCAGCTCGTTGATCATTCCTAAATTTACTACTGGCTAATCTATATCTGTTGCACCTATCTCTGTTGCCCTCCCTCAATCCCCAGCATATATTCCCCAATATATGCAAAGAAAGTAATCATCTCCTCTTCTCACCCTTCCTTGTAAATTAGGCTCTCCCTTCACCTAATCCTCTGAGCGGCCCTTCTTCCCATCTGTTACAAATCACTGCTTTTAACATGTTTGACAAGAGAAAGAGACAGCACAGACCATTTTTTACAAAGGTTGGAGGAATCTGTTTTTCTTGCCGTTACAGGAATTTGCATCTCAACTTCTGGTACTAGAATCTGATTTTGAAGCTTTTTCATGCTGGGACTCTTCAAATGGGTGTTCCTCAGCAGGCCAGGGGTGTCATGCAGAAATACTTTCACTGAATTGTAAGGCTAAAACCTATGGGGTTTGCATCACTGAAACCACAGAATAGGACCTAGGGAGCACAACCCCAGTCTGTAAACACGAGCGCACCACTCTGATTAACATGTTGATGCTCAAAGGTGCATAAACCCATGTTAAAATGTTTCAGAAGTGCCTAAGTTGCCAAATCTCACTGTCTTGCAGCCAGGCTTAGCTTCTTCCATCACTTGTTTGCTTTTGTTATTACCTGAAGTTCTAAATTTCACGAATTTACAAGCTGCCATGGAAATTCATTTTGTCATAGGCTGAAAATAAGGAGCAGTTGCATGTACTCATAAACCCCTTTTATTGGCTTCCTACACAAATTTAATTTCAGTCCTTCAGCTGAAATGCAAAACACAAAGAAGCACACTTCAAGAAAACTAAAACCCCATGTTTCAAAAATGTGCAAATGCAAAAAGAAATGTGTTTCAAATTTCATTCTGTACTGATCACTAAAATATAGCTTGACAAATCGTATTATGAATTGAATTGCTTCTTCCATTTTTGGGGCCAAAAATAATTTTAAATGTCAAATCCTTTATTCTTTGAGCACAGAGAACACTTTTATCACCAAACTACCAAATATTTTCCCATGTGCATCATGCTCCCCATATGTGTAACTACCAAACAGATCAGAAGGAAACAGTAAAAGATAAAATCAGACAAATAAGACATATTTCTTTCCTCAATATATAATCCTAAATGCAGAATCTGGAATAATTAGCAGCCTTTTACACTCAGAAACAATTTTAATATAAATGATATTGTAACCTGGGGCCCAAGCCTGCAAACATTAAAGAATATGAGGTTATTTTATGCATGTGAGTAATTCCTCTTGAGCATATTTGCAAGATTAGAAACCAGAGTAATGTGATAAAATAGTATGGAAGGAGATTGTATTACATCTGTAAAGGCTGTACCAGTTAGATACCACTAACGTCATCTATTTAATATTAGTCAAACTCACAGGCTTCATAAAGATGACAAGATCAGATATTTTAACAAAACAAAGTTAACCTAGCTCTAGCACTATCAGGTTGGCACCTCTGACAAGAAGAGGAAAGTCCAGCTAAAGACTCCATTTTGGGAAACAATCACTATGTATCCTTCCATATATAGAAAATAAGCTCTGAAAATCCTTACTGATGTGGAGAAAGTATATTAATGGTATATACTGCACTGTACACACAAAGAGGTAGCATACCTACTTGTTAGCTGCTCAGACTGGTCCAGCCCTACTGCTATTGCAATTAACAGCAAAACTCCTGGAACTGTAGGAGCCAAACCCTGCCTATATTGTCATTGCAGCTATACGATACCAGTGAGCCAGGGACGTAGAGACAGCGGGGTTGCGTGCCTCTGCATCAGCAAGTGATCTGGCCCCACGCAAGTCTACAGGAAGATAATGCTAATTTTTTATTATTCAAATATTTTAAAAGGAAATTTTACATATACACTTTAAATGCTTTTCTCTGAGTTTTAAAAGCACAGTGATGTGCAACAGAACGCTTCCGGAGCTCATTACATTTCAGTGATATTACTAAAACCACAGTCAATGTCTTTGAAACTCACATTCCTTTCTGTACGAGAGGACCTCATTATGTGGAGATGGAGAATCTGTTGGGGACCCTAAATGGTGGATGCACTTTTGTAAGCTTAAACAGTTCAACAGTAATTTCACTTTAATGTTATGTTAGCGGTTTGTATCTGTCTTGTTACAATCAGACCTTTGAGAAATGGTATTTGCAAATCATTTTTGGCCAAAAACGCTAGAGAAAAAAAAGTCTCTTTACAAAGCCAGAAATGTGTTACCCATCATACAGCCAAGTCCATCTGCTCTTCAGTCCTAAGTCCTAAATATGTATCTTAATCGTATTCAAATTTTCTCACTTGCACCAGAGCAGAGCAAGAACCACCTTACTGAACTTGAATGGTCTTCTGGGGCTTAGTCCAACTCCCATTTAGGTCAATGGCATACATTTAATGACTTAAGCAGAGCTTAAACAGAACAGTGTCAGATTTTAGGAGTCAAACCAGTGCTTTCTTGAGACTTTTCTGATCCCAGTGAGATTTCTTCCGAGATAGCTCATCTGAAGGTACACAGAGAAATGGTTCATTGCAGAAGCACTAGCCAAGGAACACTGGAGTCAGTGAAAGACACAAATGCAGCCTGAGACAGCAGAGAAACTACCACAATGCAGGGAAAAAAGCCAAAAGGTGAAATTAAAACCCACACCAAACACTCACAAGGTCCTGAACAGCACAGATGCTTATTCTGTACTGTGACCCTTCCTAATCATAACAGTTCATCTGCTCAGGATAGCTATTCTCAAAAGATGTGAAACAGCAAAATTTGTATTGCCTGACGAAGACATACATGGCAAGTTTTTGTATAACTCTGATGAGTTTTGGTTCCTACTCCATTGTTTTCTTCCGTAAAGAGGAAAATCTCTCATATGTATTGTAGAAAGAATACATTAAGTCTGGCTAACATAAAGTCTACTCTGTGTTATAAAACACTGAAATGATTACATATAGTCAGTGGTTGTCTAATACATAGTAAAAATATTTTCCTATGCTTATTTTTGTAAGCGTGATTTTTTTGTGTCTGTAGTAATCGAGATCTGGAAAGTCTTCCTTAAGTCTCTTTATGAAAGGCTTTGTGGATATTTTCATTATATTTTAGGGGGAAACATTCTCTCCTTACGAGTTACTCCTTTACAGTGCAGTCTCAATTCAATAAAAGCTGTTCTTTGGAATTCACTGCTAACTCACGCCTGTATTTGTGCAGGTCACGCACTGAATTTTCAAGTTCCACCCCTTTCCTACTCAGAAAGCCCTGCCAATTTAAAGTGGGAAGAAGAGCATACTGCAGAGGCAGAGTTTCTTCTTTTGACCACCCTTCCCAGAGGCTGAGGCCACACGTGCTTCCAGTGATGACAGCAGAGGGAGACTCAGCACGTTTATATTCTTATACCAAAAAGCTGTTCTGCCATATCTATTTTGGGTAGCTTTAGTTCAGCACTAGTTCTTTTTTAAAGAAAACTCAAGTAAAAAAGTTCAAGTAATTTTTCATAAAGTAAAATGAGATTTTATTTTTTTAATGTTGCCACCCGTTTGCCCACCACTTTGTCTTGTAAGCTACTTTAAAAGGCCATTAAGCAAAGCACTTGAAAGGCAGACAAGTGTTGCTAATGCAATCTTATCTCTGTGACTGTACAGAAAGACACAACTCAATAGCAGTCTTCTCAAAACCATCCCTGTCCCATTCAAGGTGAAATTAAACATCCTGTGTTTCTTCTAAAATTCACCAGTTAACACAGTTTCATTCCCTGAATGATTTCAACTGTGTACCAAGGAAAGTGTGCTTATAGGTGACAACTGTGCCAGCTTAATTATTGTGACAACTTTCATATGGGAAGCAGTAAATTCTGTCAAAACAGTTTCTGAAAGAAGGTTTTAGTTCTGTATAGAATACTATGTATTCTAGAATTATGTATAATATTAGATATAATATAGAATTATATATAATTCTAGAACACACAGTATACTATACAGAATACTATACTATATAATGCTACTATTCTGTTTCATAAACAGAAGCTTGCTGTCCTTCAAAATGTAATGGCGAAGGGGTTCCTGAGAAGCTGTACTAGAGTGTATGCTTACTACACTGTACAGTAAGGTGAGTCCATCCCATCTGTATGAGGCCTTTCATAGATATTTTACACTTAATTAAAAAGGAGCATTTGCAAGAATGAAAAAAAAAAGCAGATGCATTTAATTATTTCTGAGTATTAATTGTGCTTAGCATTTAGATGCATCATTGACTTTCCCGTTTGACTTTGCTTCCTCTGTCAGCCTTGTCATCAGTAAACAGCATTTTCATCTATAGAAAAGGCCAGGGAGGGTGAGTGTGAGTGATAATGACAAGATTTCCAAAAAACTAAGTAACAGGCAGGGCTTTCTGTATGTCTGCTCCATGCTCCCACATTTGCCAGGAGTGACTAGAAAACTTAAGAGGTAACTCGCTTAGTCAAATTTTATGTGGAAAAAATAATTGGCATGGAGATTAGGTGGCACATACCAAAATGCTGGACTCTTTCCACATGTTAATCAACCAGTGTTTGAAAGACTAATCAGAAGGCATATTCTGTAACATGTAACAAAGCAAAAATCTCTTCTGTCATATGAAGACAGAAAAAATTGCTAGTATGTGGACAACCAAAAAGGTACCAAGTTCTTCAATAGGTATAAAAGCCTGGACTTTGTCAGGGGCAATAGCAATCAATCACAGTGTGTGGCAGACCATGAAACTCATCCTGAACTATGCCAATGAATCAAAGTATTGCTGAAATTGCAAATACTAATGCAACTGTCAAAGATTTAAAGTGATTAAATTCAGCTGTATTAAAGCAATAAAATGCTACCAACCATGGTAGTCCTGAGGTAAAGGGATGTCTTAATAACCTAGAAATTGAATTTGCACTTTCTTCTCTGCCTTGAATCGTAAATAAAAGTCCTATCATGGTTAATTTGGCCTTTCAGATTTCCAAGGCAGACATTGTTCTTTCTGGACAGCAGAGATTCCTGTGCAATTTTTATAAGCGTATATTGTGTCCTGATACCCATTTCCAGGCAAATTTTTTTTTTCCTCCACATTGGCGTACTGTGTTATATGATTGCTATTTCCCCCTTAAAGGTAACTGGATGCATATGTACCTTCTACAGCAATTAGCTCAGTAATTATTCAAGTAAAATTCCTTTCAGTTTGGACTTAACATTTGCCTAATAATGTTAAAAGCACTTTGAGATCAATCTTGACCATACGCATGTGAAAACGCATACATAAATAAATGTTGTGGGTGTGTGATTTGTACTATCTGGGCATTAAAATAAGGCACTAATGAGCACTGTTACACTTTTAAAGATATTATTGGGACAATGATATTTTAGAAAACTGTGTTCCAATGTTTTCTATAGCATCTAAAGAATCCTGTGGTCCCTCCTTGTAACTAAATTAATGTCAGCTGGATGTGAAGGGAAATACTACCTAGCTACAAGACACTGGTCTTGTTAACAGGACTACTGATCCTGTTAACACAAGAACACCTATACAAATGTATAGATCCATACACAGGGAAAGTAATTTTCCATTTGGACTATGACATAAGTTTACACGCTAATGGAATTGTACGTAGACAAAGCTAGCCACAATCCATGTGCATTTTCCTATTCTTGTGATGGCTTCCTAGGTTTAGCACATGTGGTAACAAAGTATTTAAGCTAAAACAAATCAAGCTATTCTTGTAAAAAAAAAAAAAAGTCCACATGAGAGAGGTTCATGAGAATGACTGCTTACACAGTTGTAAACAGTGGCTCTTTCTCATGTGAAACTTGAGCTGAAGCCTTGCACCCGAGTAGAAGCTTGAAGGAAAGTGAACAAAGTTTCCTGAACCATCCTTCTTCCTGCATTTTGCCTAGCTAATCATAGAGTATATCCTGTCATATTTGTATTCCCTCCACCCGTGTCTAATGTCTAGAATAAAAGAGCCCCATGTTTGGCTGCCTGTTAAGACACTGTCATAAAAATATTGACCTTACTAATTAATATATAAAGAAAGCTCATCATCTTAGTTATGGATTAACTTCTTCCATGCTAAGACCTCTCACCTAAAACAAACTGTCCTTTCATTTTAAGTTAGCTTACACTAGAGACTGATTTCTGTTTTTTCCTGGACTGGTAATGCAACTTTTTTCCAACAAAGACATAGGCTACCTTACTTGACTATTGATAACCATACAACAATAAGGCTACAGTGCCACCGCACACACAAAAGCCTACAGGATGTGTTTGCTCTCAGAAGTCCTATTGACACATACTACAGCACACAGCACCAATATTTCATGTGGCATTGAAGTGCATCTGGTAACACCCAGGCTAATTCATCAATGAAGACAGAAGTAAAGTAACTCTGGTCAAAATGTTACAAACTTGAGTGACACAGACAAATGGGTCTGAACTAATAATTTCATTATAGTTGGCAAAATACATCAATTGAAATTTAATGCTTAGATCTTTCATGCTTCTCGGCCACCACTGTGCAAATACATTTACCTAGTCATTCAGGAGGAGCATCCCTCACTCTTTGGGAATCGCTTCTGAGACCCATTTTCCTCCAAACGCTTACCAGGATAGGGATTTCCTGACTAGGACAACACAAACAGTTTGTCATGTTAATACTGAATCTGTCAGTATCCACCTATGCTTCGAATTTTTCTTGAGAAAAATACAGCATGCTACAGACTTGGTAGTTCATTCCCTTCTTTTGGGACAGGATTAGACATCAGACTTACACAGTGGCTATTTCCTTAATTCAAATACATTTTCTTATCTTTGCAGACAAAAAAATGCACTAAAATACCTCTGCCATAGCAATGCCTAGCTTTGTCACTTAAGACACCACTGCAAAAATCTGGCAGTCCTGCAAAAAATACAGCAAGGCACTCAAATGAAGTACCTCAGAAAGGAAAAAGCAAATGGGTATTCATACTACTTCTATATAATCTGTAGCCTTATCTTCCTTCCTTCTATCATGGTCCTGCACTGGCATTCCACTTCCACTGGAATAGCAATCCTGTCATTCTTTGGTTCTCCTGGAGGACACAGGAAAGGTGTACATGCCAACTTTTAGCTTTGTTATTAAAATAGACAGCAATGTCAAATTTTATACTGAAGTTTTCCTTCTCAGATATTTTTCAGTTGGTTGAGTTCCAGAGGTGTTACAAAAAAGCAAACAGCAAACAGAGTAAACCTCACTCCAATTGCTTCTTTTCCATTCTTTTGTAAGATAGTAACCCCACTAGTTTTCCTGCTATCCACCAAAGTTCTGGTGTAAAAAGACCTAGCTTTCTCAAGTAAAAGATAATCAGAGAAAGTCAAGTTCCCTTTTGGAAACAAAGAACAAAGTAAAAAAAGTAACTATTAGGTTATCAACATTCTTCACAGATCACAAATTAGAAACCCAAACTTTGTTGTTGGTTTTTTTTTTTTTCTGCAGGTATAAATCAGTGCAAATTCCTGGAGCAACACAGTTTAAGTTGGACAGTGCTATAAAGTAGACAGTTGAAGCACTACGTACAATTTGCATTTCACATTTTCTTATTCTCATAACAACATTGTCCAGTTCACTGGGTCTACAGGGAAGTTAAAGCAGCTGCTTTAACTTTTGAATCTTTAGTCTTTACTGAAGTCAGAATAATGCTACTTTAAAGGCGTGTTTAAACATGTGTTCTTATCACACATCTTTTGGAAAAATCTTTATGAAAGATTTATGAAATATTGCTGAATGCTCATTTTTCTCCATAGGCTCATCTGTCCAAAGTTAGAGCAGGCTATTTAAAATTTCAATCACTTGGTAGTTCCTGCACCACTGTGATAGAAACATCTGGATTTTATTCCCCATACATTCTACGGTTCCAGATGCTAAAACACTTTTTCTTGCTGGAAACTAGTCTGTGAGAATTTAATTTTGTTCACCTGCAAAATTACATTCCTACGACCTTTTCATTGCAATGCACAGGCAGCATCCTTCAAACTGAGAGGAACTGGCATTAAAAGGAAACATAGAAAGGGGAGAGTACATCACTGTCACATTAGCAGACACTTTTGAGACCTGTTGAGAACTATTTTCTTTCAAAGCAAAAAATGCAAAATGCAGACCAAAATCAAAGCCAAACACGGAGAGTTATACCCCTAGAATAAATGAGGAATATAGAAACACATGTCCTGAAGTAGTCTCCCATTCTTTATCCCAAAAAAGCCCCACAGGGTATGTCATACTTGCGCTTAGATCGATTTCATACAGAAGGTAAATGCAATGCATTACCCACACACATAGATTAAATTTATACCACATAAGAAACGTAAAGCACATGCTTCGCATTTCCCACAGGCAGAACAACAACATTTACATATATATATATTCCATCTCCAGGACCACTCAGGGTGCACCGAAAGATATCCGCTCCCCCTGTGGTTGTTTTAGCGTGTAAAGAGTCCTCGGAAATGTTGAGGGGTGGGGGAAACAAAAACGGAGAGGGCCTTTTCTACTGAACTTGCCATAATTTTGGCTGGCATCTGGGAGACGGGCAGCCAAGAGGCACCGCGTCCCGTTCCGCTGGCCCCCGCAGGGACCCGCTGCTGGCCTGCGCTCTCCGCACACCTTCGCACACCCGCGGCGGACCCCCTGGCCACTCGCAGGGAAGCCGCGGGCTGCCCACCCTGACTGAAAACCCTGTCGCGACTCCGGGCGCCATGGCGCCC
>VZTL01077414.1:37862-51925 GCA_013400535.1 Scopus umbretta | reverse complement strand
GGGGGGGGGAGAAATTAGCAAATGGAGTTCTTGAGTCTTGATTTCTGCAGCTACTCTTTGGATCAGTAGATTGCTCTCACCCTTTAAAATTTCTTGCAGTATCCTAATCAAACTGTTAGATAACAAGTTCATGCACCTTACAGCTTAACATGGTTCATGGACTACAGATTCAGGAATGGCTGCATAGAACTGTACACTTTATGTGCATGCAGTAGTCATTTGTCTGCAAACATCTGCAAGTATTTAAATCATAGCTGTATTGTAATTTGCATACTTACTAGACTTTCATGAATATATTAAGTGGTGTAGGATTGGAAGCGCTGCTGTTGCCATTTGTTGATCATTCTACTTCAGGCTTGTTCACTGAAAGACTTCATGAAATTAAGGTAATTTGTACTGCTGTTGCTGAACACAAAGATTATTAACAATGGTGATTTTGCATCGTAAAAAGATGGAAGGATGGATAAGCAGTCACATCAAGAATCTCTTAAATTTAATCAAATATTTTGTTTGTTAAATAAAAGACAAAACGTGTGTCAGGAAATTAAAAGCTTTAGCAGCATTTTTTTCTTTCTCTAACTGTTGTACAAATAGCAAATATGTGTGCCAGTGTGAAATGAGTTCTCTGTAGACTTGGGATGAGGATAGCTAAAGTTTAGGTTTTGATATTTCTTTGCTTTAGATACTGATGCTTGTAAAGCTTGAAAATGCGTGCCGAAAAAATGCCAAGTTCTCACGGCACGTAGAAACCTTAACGCTCATCTGAAATCATTTGTCTTGTGGCTGTAGTGATAATACTTGGATGTTCTTCCGTGAAGGGTTTGTTTCCAGTCCATAATACAGACTCAGCTTTAACTGTGCTAGTGGATGACCAGTCTGTGAGGTTAAGTTGTACCTTGTTTGATCGACCATACCACCTGATCTCAGTGTAGTAGTCGGTAAGATGTGTCTGACTGGTAATTTCCTTAATTTCAGAACATAACACCCCACTGTTTTTTCACCCTGATAGCTAAATTCTCTCTTCTTCACTTGGCTTTTAGAAGTTTGTGGCTCTTGTATGTCTTCTGTGCTGACGTGATGCCATTGGGTAGACGTGCATTCACATGAGAAACAATTGCCTAAAGGTTAATTACTGAAAAAAGGAAGCAATGTGTTTGGGATATAGCAGTGTCCTGGACTTCATCCTTTTCTAAAATAATCTGTGCCTTATTTGTATAGTAGAATAATCAGATTAATCACTGTTGCTTTGACTTTGTGATAACGAATGCTTTCTATCTGCTTTTCTGGGAGACACTTCTACTTCTGTTTGAGGACTTGCATGATTCAGAATCATCCCTAATGTAACACTTTGGAAATACAAGTGAGGGATACTAATGTACTCAACTCTTGAGCTGACAGGAGCATGTCACATAGCGTTTGATGCCCATCTTGAGTCATACTGATCTGGAATCAAATCCTTCACAGGGAGTTCAGTTTCATAAAGCAGCATCTGCATTTATGAGAATGCGGACAATGTGAATTCTTAGGCACAGGTTTCTAGGAGCTGGAACAAAGAGGTTTGGGGTTGAGGATTCTAGACTATTGAGATGTTCTCTCTCAACTGAGAATATCAAAAGTTTAGTTGTTTTTCTGAGCACTTTGGGGGGGAAAAAAAAAAAAAGCCAGATAGTTCTCAGTCCTGTTGTAGGGAAGGCATCAAATGGACTCTAGTTGAACTAATTTTTTTAATATAAAAGGAACGTTAGCATATTTGACAGTATTCTAGCTGGTTTTAGCAAAATATTATCTGTGCAGTAGATAAATTATGAAGTTATACATATGAAATGTTGAGAGTATATACATATCAATGAAATATTTCAGCCTGATTTAAACTTCAAGGAAAAATCATATTGTCTTTAAAAATATACATATGGCAGTGGTACCTCCAGATATGTTACAGGGTTGGATTGCTGTGGTTGACGTAAAAAGAGTGGTAAAATATGGTGGTTTGTTGTAACATTTTGTAGATACATAGTTTTATGGGAGAAATGAAACTAAGACGTTGTTTTAAGGTGTATACAAGTGCACACACAAACACACACAGACTGCTCCATTAACTTAATTTAAAATAAAACCAAAACAATATCCTTGTATTTCCTCAGTCATTCCTAGTGCTTTATTTTTCTGTAGACATCTGCAGAGCAATTGAGTTGCTGGAAAAATTACAGAGAAGTGGAGAAGTACCACCACAAAAGCTACAGGCTTTGCAAAGGGTCCTTCAAAGTGAATTCTGTAATGCTGTAAGGGAGGTAAGTTAACTTGACGTAAGTAGTTACCTTGAGTTAAAGAACAGTATGTTACACTTTTTCCTTTTTGCTTTCAGTGCAATGATCTGATTTTGTTCTTTAGAAAAGCTGAATTTGGCTTAGAGCTTAACAGAACAAGACTTATTTTTAAAAGTTAAAAAGAAGATGATTTGGGATAGCATAGGTGTATGAAGTAATGACTCAGGAGCAAATCACTTTTTAGAGGTTATTTTGAGAGTCTGTCCTTCCTGGCAGCTAGCAGGCTGTTATCCTGTTGGAATATAAGAATGGGCCAAGTACGAATTGCCTCTTGTAAGCCAAATCGACATCACCTTGTGCATCACCTTGTGGTGGAGCCTTGTACCACCTCATCTTGATTCCAGATACCTTTTTGGAGATTTTTAAGTGATTGAATATGCCCTGCTGTTGCTATTGATGCTACTGCTGATGATAACACCTGGAATGATTTAAAAGATCTGTTTGTAGGCACAGGTGTCAAATGTTTTCATCCTGTTGAGGACAGTGTGTTTATTGCTTAGCAAGTCCAAATGATTGGCAGGTAGATGTGAAGATGTGGGTTAGCTCTCAGTGTAAGCACCTCCTTAGCATTAGTATTCTTACTGCCTCTGTGTTTTTGATATCATTTCTTTCTTAAAGAGATTCAGACAGTTGCATCAGTTGAAGGAACATATGGGGGTGTGGGAGGAGGGCTGGGTTGTTGGGAGAGCTTTGAAGAGCTGTCGTGATTTTGCATGCATCCTTATTGAAGAGTTCCAGCTTGAATCAAATGAGAAAGTAGTCATCCATGTCTCCAGTCATGTGTGTTAGACTAGCCAATAAGCACTTCTAAATTAATGGCAAGGTCTGAATGCTGTGGAAGGAAGGAAGATTGAGGTTGAGAACTAGCTATGCATGGGTTAACTGAGCAATAAAGATGCTGAGAGAGCTGTTTCTTCATAGTATGGTAGATTGTCTCTTGACACCTTATAGTGAATCAGAGTAACTTCTTACTAGAGGTGTGTACTTCTTAATTTACACATTTTTAAGTTGTGTGATATTTTGTTATATTATCTTAGCAGAAAAAGATCTGTTTTCCCCATACTTAAACTGTTTTGTCTCTAAAGGTATATGAACATGTATACGAAACTGTGGATATCAGCAGTAGCCCAGAAGTTAGAGCTAATGCAACAGCAAAGGTAAAAGCCAAACTATAACTTGTGTAAAATACAGTAGTTGTTACTTTAGAAGCAGAAGATTATTTAAAATTCAGAGGGATATTATCTAGATGTCTGATAAAACGGATAAGCTTAATGAGTTATTAAAAGATATAACAAAAGACTTGTTATTTTTAAGTTTCTTCCATTTTAATTTTATTCTTGGAGTTCTAAATGTTTCATGCTAGCGTTGGTATCTAGGGAATTAATCTCATTTGTCTTAATATTTAAGTGCTTTAACATAAAAATACTTTTTCAGCCTGCTCACTGTGTCTAGCTAAGTGGTTTATATTTAATTCCCTATAAATCGGAAAATCTTGTTTCTTACAGGCCACTGTAGCTGCATTTGCTGCTAGTGAAGGTCATTCCCATCCCAGAGTGGTTGAACTACCCAAAACCGAAGAAGGTCTTGGATTCAACATTATGGGAGGCAAAGAACAAAATTCTCCAATCTATATCTCTCGAATTATCCCTGGCGGCATAGCTGATAGACATGGAGGCCTGAAACGTGGAGACCAGCTGCTTTCTGTAAACGGAGTGGTAGGAATCGGTTTTCACTTTACGTAGCAGTAACTACTTGTTTCCACTTGGGGGCATACAGAGAATGTACATGGCACAAGCTTGGTGTCTTTTAATCTTGGCAAAATAGTTTCTTTTTGTCCTTGCAACAGCAGCTTGCTTAGGTTTCTGTACAGTTGTGTGCATTGAGAGTTCTAGGATTATACTTTGGTATTTATCTATCTCAACTGGGACCTGTGCTATTTATGTCAGTATTTCAGGTTCTGAGGGGTTGTATAAATCTAGTCAAAGTATTGTTTTGTGAAATAGTATTAAACTGCCATTATGGCTTCCTCTTTCATCCAACTTTCATGATGCAGATTTTAATTAATATGGTTTTCTGCACCTTCTCAGGTAAGTAGTAAATTATGGTATGTTGCGTTAGACTGACCAAATTCTCATTATCCCAATAAAAATGCTACTGTATGAGAAAGCTGTAATAAGATGGAACTATAAGTTGGTGTTATCTGCAGTTGTGTGGTGGTTTTTTTCCCTTCCACTTAAGTGTACTGAGCCTCAAAACCAGAGGCTTTCTAGAATATTTGAAGGGGTATGTGTCTGAAGTGCTGTTGTAGATATTTATTTTTAATAAGCATCCACTTCTGAAGAGTTACAATACAAAAAGAAAAACACAGGGTGACTGGAAAGAGGCGGCTATGGACAGGCTTTGACTTAAGGCAGCTACTACCCAAATGCATGTAAATATCTCTCAAACTCTTACTTTTATTTATGGAGAAGCTGTATGCTAGCCAAAAATTAATGTTCTCATAATTACATCGGGAAACCCAATTTTATTTTAAGACTGAGGGTTGAACAAAATCCTGCGCTCTTTAACCTGAGTGGGGTTTTTTGACACATGAAAGGAAGAGAGACTTACTGCATGTCTGTACTCTGGAAAGTGCCTGCTAGCACAGATCGCCAACGTACTTGGCTCCTGCCTGTTACCTGGCAGTCCAGCTGTCCTTTTCAGGGTATGTAAGAGAAGTCATGGCCATAATGGCCTTCCTCACCCACGGACCCTCCTCTTAAAGAAAACAAACCCACCACTCCATCCCAAACTGAACGGGATCATCAGAGAGTTGGTACAGCTAACAATGGCTGCGTGTGTGCACATGTATAAATATAGAGAGCCATTGTAAGAATACAGTGAGGGAATGCATAAAATACTGTTGAGAATGCTAATATGGTCTCAGAAGAAGAATCTTCTGCTGTTTACAGATGGAATCCTGTCATCTTAATACATGACAGGCATTTTCTTGTAATTTCTAATTTAATACTAAAAAAAAACCAAAACCCCGAAACCCTGCTACTGCCAAGACTGCAGTGAATGTGCCTTAAAACAAGTTTATTTCTTTTCAGCTGGGAGATCTTGAGTGTCCTCCGGAATTTTCGGTGTTTCGATATAATTAAACATAGAATTTTACAAACCTCTTATTACCAGTTTTGAACAGAACAGCCTACACATCCACTTGAATAACAGAAATGAAAACATTCAAATGTATGTGTTGTCTAAGTCTGATAGAAGAGAAATAACATGGGTTTTTTTAACTGTTGTCTTTCTTTCTGTAAGTAACTTTATAGTAACGGGGAAACCCTCCAATCAACAGGTACATCACCTGCCTTCTAGCTTCTAATAGCACCAGTGGGAGGTAGGCTTGGGGTAGTCCCATCATTGTGTTTAATAAGTTTGGGAGAAATAAGTTTTGCTGATAAAAATGTATGCTGTCCAGGAATGTATATTTGGATGCAATTGTTGAGAATTGTTGCTTAAAATTTGTAATTAGATCAATCTAATATAACCCTAACAAATTCTGAGAGTTCTTTCAGGAAAGTGTTGTTATTCTGTTCTTGCTGAGTTGGGCTAGGCTGTTCTTAGTTAGTTTAGAGGAAATTAACTTGAATACCTTGCATTTACTGAGAGACGCGTGGAGCACTAAGAAAAGCAACACACTGCATGTTAGCTGCTCTATTGCCAGTGCTCGGTGTGCACTGTTTTGCCTTGTCTTTACACAGGAGAAGGCGGCAGCTAGCTTGCAGTTGTCTGTGGCAACTTATTAGGCAAATTCAGGATGACTACTGAATTTAAAATGCATGCCAAAAGAAGATAAACAATCTTGAATTTTAAATGTGTCCTCCTCAAGTTGTTGGTTTTTAAGTGTAATTTCATAATTACCTAATGTTACCCTTGTTTCACTTACTGTATGTAAATACAGAATTTAATTGTTCAGCATAAACCTAACCAAAAGTTTTTGCTCTACTCCTTTATTAATACTAACGACTATATTTATCATCACCCCTTACTGATTTTCTAAAGAATAAATCCTGAACTTGGGTGGCATTGTCCTTGTGCAGTCTTCAAACTAGAATACTTCCACTACTTAATTATATAGAAGTTGTACAAAAAAAAAAAAAAAATTAAAAACCCTGTTTTCAGTGTATGTCTTTACTAATATTGTACTTAATGGTTTATGCTTTGCAGAGTGTCGAAGGTGAACATCATGAAAAAGCAGTAGAACTGCTGAAGGCAGCTCAAGGAAAAGTTAAATTAGTTGTGCGATACACGCCAAAGGTCCTGGAAGAAATGGAGTCGAGATTTGAAAAAATGAGGTCGGCAAAACGCAGGCAGCAAAATTAACATTGTATGCAATAACTTAAAGAGAAAATATATTCCATTTACATTTTATAGTTTGCTTTGTGATTCAGTTGATCCAATGCCTGGGCTACAAAAGACACTGTCCTTTTCATAGAATCACAGAATGATTGAGAGTGGAGGGACTCCTGGAGATCATCTAGTCCAACCCCCGTGCTTAGAGGAGGGTTAGCTAGAGCAGGTTGCTCAGCAGTGTGACAAGCTGTATTTTTGAGCATCTCCAAAGATGGAGAGAGATCTCTGGGCAACCTGTTCTAGTGTTTTGATCTCTCTCGCACTGTGAAGGTCTATTCTTACGTTCAAATGGAGTTCCCTGTATTTCTGTTTGTGCCCACTGCCTCTTGTCCAGTCACTGGATGCTACTGAGAAGTCTGGCTCTTTTTATGCCCTATCAGGCATTTACACGCATTGGTAAGGTTACCCCTGCGCCTTCTCTTCTCCAGGCTAGACAATCCCAGTTCTCTCAGCCTCTCCTTGACCGTCAGATGCTCCAATCACCTAATCACCTTCGTGGTCCTTCACTGGACTCGCTTTTGTATGCCCGTGTCTGTACTGAACTGGGGAGCCCAAAACTGGACCCAGCACTTAAGCTGTGTCTCACCGGGGTTCAGCAGAGGGGAAAAACCATCTCCCTCAACTTGCTGGCAGTGCTCTTCCTAATGCAGACCAGGAGGCTGCTGGGCCTCTTTGCTGCAGGGGTCTGTCGGTGGCTCATGGTCAGCTTGGTATCATTCTCCGCAAGGCTGCTTTGCAGCTGGTCAGCCCCGCAGCCTGTGCTGGTGCATGGGGTTACTCCTCCCCAGGTGTAGGACTTTGCACTTTCCTTTGCTGAACTTTGAGATTCCTGTTTGCCCATTTCTCCAGCCTGCCGAGGTCCCCCCGAGTGGCTCGCTGGGAGTGTACTCTGGGGTGCCTTAGTAGTGACTGGCACCCAGCAGGACTTTGTGCCACTGGTCGCAACAACCCTTGTGAGTTCGGCCATTTTTAGAATGTTTTCAATCTCCGTGTGTTTCCTAGCTCAAGAGGAATGTGTATTTTTAAAATGGCTTAAGGCAGCCTGAAAAAAGCATATATGTTGATAAGTCTATTGATTGGGGGGTTTTTTTTAGTAAGTCTCTTTCATGTCAGACCTTTAAGCATGAAAGTGATTTTACAGATTTTTTTCAAAGGCATTTAATAAGAGATATTTCTACAATTGGCATCCTTTTTTCCTGTTTTCTTTTGGCATTACTTAATGTAGAGTCTGCAGGTTTTTTTCTGAATGATTTTGGGAAAAATGATTCTTATGTAGCAGTATTTTGGCACTTTTCTTAAGAATATGTTGTATATCAACTACAAAACCTAATCATTATCTACTGTGTAGCTGATAATGGTACCAGATTTTGTAACATTTTGGTGAGTGCATTATTTTTACACTTCTGCTAAATTGTAATTCGTTACTCTGGAAATTGTATTACCTCACCTGTAAATAATTTACAGCTGGTGTTCTCACATAATGATTTTGTAACAGCTGACATTTACAAATTTGCAACAATCATTCCTGTAACTTATGTTATTTTGTACTAATTTTAAAGCAGTAAGGGGAAAAATGTAATTGTGTATGCAGTTCTGGATTGACTCTCTAGATGTATTTTTATGTTCACACACAGAAGATATGTTAATGCAGTGCAAACGAATTCCAGATGTTTCCCTGACTTTCTGCTGTTTGAAAGAACACTCAACTGTCATACCTCTTGTGTTTTTTAGTATGTTCTGTTGTAGTCTTATCTACAGACTGACTGTATTCATCTTGGAATAGTTAGTACCTAAATTATTGATTATTACATTTATGAGGGTAAATGTTCTGAGGCTTATATGCTAGGTTACGCTGACATGTGAACTTGTCCGGGGTTTTATTACTGACTGCTTCTGATTTGGAAGGTTCTTGTTTGTACTACAGAAGTACTACGTCACCATTGCTATAAAACTTTATGTGGAATGGTGCTGTGGTGGTAGTAAGGAAATGTCCAGGTATAAGTGATTAATGTCTTATCTCAAGCATGGTTGATGGTGGCGCAGTTCTTGTGTGCCATTTTGAAGAAACTTTTTCTGGACAGAGGTCCACTTCTTGGAATCTAACAGGTTTGAGGCTGTACTTGTGTAGTTTAGGTTTGGGGTTGTTTGGTTGTTTTGTTGGTTTTTGGTGGGTTTTTTGTTTTGTTTTTTTAAAGCTTCACCTTTTGATATATATTTAGAATTAACTTGATTGTCTATTGGGTTTCTGCTCACTTGTATGGCAGCTATGAGTGCATTCTAATTGACTGTTAGTAATTTGATTCTTAGAGGCTTAAACTGAAAAGTGCAGTTCTTACTATGTGGCTAATCCCTAGTCTTTTCACATGGAGCAGTATGATCCATTGTGAAAGAATTCAGTATGTGAAAGAAAGGAAAAGGTTAGTGATTAAAAATGACAGCATGAAGTTTGTGCTTTGTCAGTTGATCTATTGGTAAAGAAAAAAATGTGATTGCTACAGGCAGGTGAGAAATGTGATTGCTTTCTGCATGTTTGTAAGCATGGTAAGCCTGCAAAGAAAAATTTGGATTTTAAAGATACTGATAGTTTGAAAACGCGGTATAAATATTTATCAGTTAGATGACATTGAGCACTGATTTGCGTGGCTGATATCTGTCATAGGCCTCTTTCAAAAGGCCTCATGTTACTGATACAACCACGTTGCTGAATTGTATATTTTTATGGAACAACTAATGTTTAAAGTATTGAGACCAAAATCACTAGTTTAGACCAATTGTGGATGTGTTTTAATTTAATTGTAAGATAGTAGAGATTTGTTTTAGAGCTATATATAAAAATATATATATATAAAAAAGAAAAAAGTATGGATACAAGATAGAAATGTGCATTTTAAAGCCTGTATGCCTTGTGTTACCGAACAAAGAGGTGTGTTTTGTTACTCTATGGAAATATTTAGTGCAGCTAGAGCTGCTAAATGCAATAGCATTTTCATTTTGAATTGTAGCATTTGGATACAGTTTGTCAACTACTACAAAATGGGGGGGAGGGTATCTGGGCATATAAATTGTACGTGTAGAATTTAATAAAAAATTTTTAAATTGCAACAACAAAAAAAATCCAATTAACAGACAACTCATTAACAGTCATCTTTAATGCTATGAAAACCCTATAATATTAAGGAAAGGATGGATTAAAATATGCTGAGAAACTTGATCTCTGTTACTACTGAGCAGTGCCTGTACTGTGTTAATATGCAGTCCCTACACACTTGGCGTACTTGGGTATGCAAATAGATTAAGAAGAGGTATCATTTCTGCAGATAACTTCTGCCTCTGTTGCTGCTGTGAGGGATCTTTGGGTTTTATCAACAGAAAAATAAAAGTTAAATTTCACGTGCGTTGTGTTGATGCGTCGTTTTTTTCTTCTGACTTTACATTTTGAGTACTGTTTTCCGACTGCTATAACTGGGTGTTACAGCAGTCTCTAGGGCATAACATAAACACCCTGCATGCGTGTGGATGTCCAAAGAGAAAAACTTTAAATCTGTTATTATTTTGTTCTCCTGATTGCCTGTGGATCTCCCCTTTTCTACCCCAACGTCTTCTGATTTGTTGGAGAAGAAAATTAGAATGCTATAAAGTATCTATAATACCTTGGGACCTCCTGCATTTCTGAGACCTCCTTAGTCTCAGCTGCATAAATGTACATGGTGCGTATTATCCTGAGTCAGATATTATCTTTTAATTGTTTGAAGCACATAACTAATGAGATGTTCTATTTCTGTAATCCTTGTTTAAAGACCTTGTAAGGTCGTCAGCTCCTCAGAAAAATGTGCCTGGAGTTACGAAGTGAGATGAAGGTAGGAGAAAATGCTTCAGTTCTCAATGTAGAAAGACTTTTTCTTAATGTAGGTAGGCTGGACTGTGAATTGAAAATACTTGCAGAAATATTTATATGAATATTTTTACTTGATGTTGAGGACTGATAACACATGAACTGGAAATAAAGTTTTCAATTTTATTTTAAAATCAAATCGTTTCTATGATGTGGTTTACGCAGTGGCTATCTGCTCTGCTAAATGGAGTTCAGACTTATAAACTGTGACCTTCAGCATAAGGCTTAACACTGAACTGAAGGCTGACTGAAGTAATGTAATGTTGTAAATTAAAAAACTAGTAGTTTATCTACCTCATGTTTTTCATTGCAATTACAGGCTTAACTGATTTCAAAACAACTGAAAGACTTGGTAGAACATACTTTACTTCCGACTTCTGATTTCAACTATGATCTAGCAGCCAATATCCAAACAAGCTGGAAAGGTGTTTTGTCCAAGCTAGTATCACACCTTAAACGTGCATGGACTGAGCAGAACCAAACTTGCCCTTAAATGAAATACAAGAAGCGATTTCAGTGTGTTACTGCAAAATCATTTTCCTCTCTTCTGATCGTTTCTTCTGGAGGCTGATGCTGGATGCAGAAAAGTGTTTTCATCTTTATTTAAACTCAGAAATGCTAATTGTGAAAAGCAAAACTTACATGTATCGGAGGCTGCCTACATCTTGGCGTAAACTGATGAAACCCGGCACTCCTGTCACCCTCTTGTCCTCAATTGTGAGTACTTGCTTGTGCTGGCATTTGCTGGGTTTTGGCCTCGTACGCAGCCATTTCGGTTCAGAAAAGCAAGCAGAAAGCAATGAATGACATGGTCGGGGGGTTTTCAGTCTATTTCCGTTGTCCTAAGTGAACTCAAAAAGCAAAGTGCATGGTGAAGGAACTGCATTGGTGCAAGGAAAGGGTGAGACTGTGGCAGGTAGACAAACTGACTGGAATCACATGGAAGCCCAAGATACGGAGCAGGCTGTGCTTCTGTGATCCTTTCTCTTGCAAAATCCTGATGAGAAGCCGGTTTTTGAGAAAAGCCTGGATTGCACTGCTCGCTTTTATAGGGGAAGTTGTCCTTTGCCTGGAGGGTCTAAGGCCAAACCAGCACATTCAACAAACAACATCAGACATTCGGAAGTGTGCCTCAGGATAAGATTGGTAGCTAGTTCTAATCGTAAAAGAAACAAACCAAGAAAACGGCAACAGAAGTTCCAGGGAAACCTTTTAACATTAAATTAGCATTGAATTTGAAGTTTTGATGTCCTATTCTTTCTTGTTTTAGAGATCCATCTTAGATCTAGAGTGACAAAAATCATGAAAAGTAAAACAAACTCTTTCCATTCCTCACCTTTGTTGGGTTTGTGTTGGTGNTTAAACCCGTTTTTCAGAAATAGTACATTTTCCTAGCTGGTTAATCTGATTTGATAGCATAGAGGCAAACATGGCTGGCTAAGAGTTACCCAGGTTTTTGTATGAAGTTACTGGATTTTTTTTCCATCGTATCATCTGTTACAGGCACTCAGACTTACGTTCTTCCATGTTTCTTTCTGATTTCTCCTTGGCTAACTAGAAAATAGATCTGTAGAGAGGGAAAAACAAAACCACCCCACCACCACCACCAAAAAGTCATTTTCCCCGAACAGTGCAAGACTTTTGAGTTGCATACTTCCAAAGGTAAGTAAAACCACCTGTACGTGGTTCTTATCTAATCGCAGCTCAGCTTCTCTGCCGGAGCAGCACAGTAGCATTGTCTGAATAAAATCTAATCTGTGTTGGAGCCTGGATGGCTAACAGCAGGGAAATAAGTCATCAGGCCTTTCACCTACTTCAAGTGGCAGCGAGTAAAAGGCAAAAGTTAGTGATTTATTGTATTACTGGCATTGCAGTAGCGCCTAGAAGTCCCAGGCTTGAATCGGGATCCTATTGTATTGTGCAGTGTACAAACAGAACAAATAGTTTGGCTCCAGAGAGCCGCAATCTACTGCTAAGAAATCGTAGGTTTTGTGGCTGCTATTGTAAGATAAGTGTTTCTGAGAAGTGGGGGGAAAAATGCAGTAGAAAATCAAATAAGACTGTTCGCATTTCCTCTGCAATTTCATTTGGGGCAAATTATTTTTTATTCCCTCCGAGGAGTACGGAAGCGAGCCTGTCCCTCAGCAGGAGCAGACAGCTTGAGATGCAAATACCTACCCTGGTGTATGTATTAAAACTTGCTTTTTTTTGGCAGACTCCTGACTAATCATACTGANGTTTTCATCTTTATTTAAACTCAGAAATGCTAATTGTGAAAAGCAAAACTTACATGTATCGGAGGCTGCCTACATCTTGGCGTAAACTGATGAAACCCGGCACTCCTGTCACCCTCTTGTCCTCAATTGTGAGTACTTGCTTGTGCTGGCATTTGCTGGGTTTTGGCCTCGTACGCAGCCATTTCGGTTCAGAAAAGCAAGCAGAAAGCAATGAATGACATGGTCGGGGGGTTTTCAGTCTATTTCCGTTGTCCTAAGTGAACTCAAAAAGCAAAGTGCATGGTGAAGGAACTGCATTGGTGCAAGGAAAGGGTGAGACTGTGGCAGGTAGACAAACTGACTGGAATCACATGGAAGCCCAAGATACGGAGCAGGCTGTGCTTCTGTGATCCTTTCTCTTGCAAAATCCTGATGAGAAGCCGGTTTTTGAGAAAAGCCTGGATTGCACTGCTCGCTTTTATAGGGGAAGTTGTCCTTTGCCTGGAGGGTCTAAGGCTAAACCAGCACATTCAACAAACAACATCAGACATTCGGAAGTGTGCCTCAGGATAAGATTGGTAGCTAGTTCTAATCGTAAAAGAAACAAACCAAGAAAACGGCAACAGAAGTTCCAGGGAAACCTTTTAACATTAAATTAGCATTGAATTTGAAGTTTTGATGTCCTATTCTTTCTTGTTTTAGAGATCCATCTTAGATCTAGAGTGACAAAAATCATGAAAAGTAAAACAAACTCTTTCCATTCCTCACCTTTGTTGGGTTTGTGTTGGTGGGTGTTTGGGGTTTTTTTGTTGTTGCTTTTTGTTTGGGTGGGGTTTTTTAAGTAAATTGGGTATTTTATTGGTAACAAAGGCTTAAAAGGTTTAAAATAAAGCCTTCTGCTCAGACACATGCTAACCATTTCTTCTCTGCTCCGCAAAGAAAAATGAAGGAGCCTTGTCACACATGGCAAGACTTATGAATCTGGATCTATTAATTCCAAACGGAACAATCCTCAGATACTATTTTGACCTCTGTATCTGTTTAATTGTATAGTTTGATGTAGTGGTAAGTCTTGCTCATATAGAAAGGCTTCTATTAATATAAATGCTGGAGTAGGATGGATACATTCCAATATTGCTGGGCATTCATATTCAGTCTTATAAAACCTTACATTGAAATGATGTGTCCTGTTGAGAAATGGTGATATTTAAACAGTTGTTTTCTCCCTCTAAA